>JAKLTH010000051.1:0-180000 GCA_025175895.1 Wurfbainia villosa
GCAAGCGGGATAAGACCTGCATTGCCCACGAGTGTACAGGGTATAAAAGACGCTGTCGCACATAGTTTCCGATGGCAAAGAAACGCCTTTTACCAGCCCCAGGAAGGGCACTTGCAAGACGACCTAGACGAAGCTTCCTTGGTTCTATTCCTTCTTTAAAGAACCAATCATCCCACGCTGATTCAATTGTATCATTGTAGGCATCTAGACTTCGCTGCATCACCATCTCAGTATATTCAGTATCAAACGGACTTACATCCGCCTTACACCATAACCTTGATGGATGAGCCTCTTCCCACCCAACGTGGAAGAATTCTACTGACCTAGCATAAGCCCTCAATTCATATTTTAAAGAGGAGAATATGTTTGGAGGTATATTATGACCTTTAATCCTTTTATCATTGTTGGGTGTAGATTTCCAAGTCGGAATCCACGATATCCCTAAGGACATTGGGATCGTAGATAACCAGGGAGCATACACTGACAATAGAAATGAACTCGTACGTTGAATCCACCGACCTATTGTAGGAACGCCGCTTCCAGTGTCTTCGGGGTCATACATAGAATCAAACGTATGCCTGCTTATCCGCTTGGCAAGAGGAATGATCCTACAAATACTAAACCAAGACAAATAGAGACGTACTAGATAATCACCTCTCTCACCTCGCTGCATGATAAGATGGCGATGGTGACGAGGGATGATCCTTGGTATCCCTGCCCTGCTTAGACTTACGTAGACTTCGGACTTGCTGTCCTTTCCGATATTTGATTCGGCATAGTACTGCTGTAAACAGACAGTACACCTCTTCAGATAGCGCATAATCCTTGATCAATGGGAAGAGTACCCATAAGGGAAGCGAAGGAGAAAGGGATAAAGAACGAGATAGCCAAGAGGATCAACGTCGCTGTCGCTCGTACCTTACGCAACTTCTTTATCTGGGTTCGGAAATGGGCGCCTAGAACAAGAACCCTTTTATTTACTCTCTCTTTCAGTCGTACCAAACGCGTACTAAAGTGTAAGTTTGTGGCCTCTCACGTCTAATCCCTCTAAAGCTCGTCGAGTGTATTACATAACCGAACCCCTCATTGGATAAAGACCAGGGGTCAATCCCACTTACGTCCGGGAAGAGCTATAGGAAAGACTGAACACCTCCCCATAGGGGTAGAGTGAATTCCGACGAGTTCATGGGCAACCCCATATCTGGAATCTAAAGGGATAGGCGAGTTCCAGTTGACCACGTCGCTATCGCTCGTCCCTTGCCTCGGGCCTTGATTTAATGTAGGAGGCGGACCTGGGACCCCTTACGAGTTCAGGGAAAGAGTTCATTCCAAGATTCACGACCTCTTTTTGAGAGTGATAACGACGCCTGAAAGAACCAAAGAGGAGCTGCTCTAGGCTACACATATTCATAAACGTTTGAACTTGAACACCCTCTTTAACCTACGAAGGAGCTGCTGCTGCTAACATGGCATCAACTAATGAACTTAATATCTTTGATCTTTGTCTTTGCAACAACTAATGAACAAGAGGAATTCTCATGAACAATAGCAGCAGTCGTGCATAAAGAACGAATTGACTGTAGCTCCCGTCTTTCCATTAAGAGCTGAAAAAACGGAATTCCGGTCTTTGAAGATCTTGAATAGTCCCGAACGAGGCAAAGCACTCAAGCTTCAGGGTAGGGGCGGTCTGGAGCAGATGAGCGGAGCATTCCTTCATCCCATAACCTTAAGATGTTGATAGGCAGGTCGGGAATTGAGTTGCTGGCTCAGCTGCGGTCCGAGGTACGAGCGACAGCGACGTGGGACGGGACGACGTGCCTTCTTCGAGTTCTGTGAATTCAATGTGAGTTCAGGGAAAGATACCTAAAACTACTGCGCTTTCATTCTTCTTCTGATACGAGGTACGAGCGACAGCGACGTGAGTTTCCTTGAGGTTTATTGCCCGCTTCTTGTCTGAGGGAAAGAGTGATAAAGAAGGGGACGAGCGAAGCGACGTGGTGAATGGTCCGAATGGACATGTTAGACTCTTGCTAAAACATACCGTAGTCGTTCTACGAAACTACGAAAGATCTTACCATATTAGACAATCACTATCCGATGCCCTTCAGAGCAAATCAATCCTATTAGACAAGAAGGTGTTCAGCTCAGAAAGCACCGGAAAAGAGAGGACTTAAACAAGGAGGATAAAGAACTGCCTACGAAACAACAACTTACGTGGAACAAGCTGCTTCTACTATCAATGCCCTTGCCCTTGAGTCTGATTCATATACCGATACCGAGTTAGTAGTTATATAATAAGTAGCCTTTCCAGTCCAGTCCGTTCTCTTATCTCCCGGGAATCATAAAGAATGACTAATGTACGCGGATAAGAGATAAGAGGAGCTTAGCGGATAAGAGATAAGAGGAGCTTAGCGGATAAGAGATAAGAAGAGCTTATACAAAAGCAGCAACGGAAACTCGAGCTGCCAACGAAAGAAAGGCCCTATCTTGAAGGCAAGCAGAGGAAGAATAATGAATCATGGGACGAAGTGCTACAATATGAGAGACGAAGACAAAAGGAGGAGCTTATAGCTTATACTTGAAAGGAGGAGCTTATAGCTTATACTTGAATTGAATGTGAGGTACGAGTGAGAACGACGTCTCGAATTTAAAGTAAGGGCCGAGTGACAACGACGGGGCGACGTTGAGAACAAATATATTCGATTCCATTTTCGACCGAAAGGGAGTCGACTTTTCAAGTTTCAAAAAGTCGAGTCAAAAAATAGGTCGAGCACGTCTACCCGTCTCGTCCCTTTCTTTTTCCATCCCGTACGCCAGTGAGCTAGTTTAAAGTTGTCAGCTGTAGGGCTTTAGACTTGATATATCCGATCCTGTCATAGTTTTGGTTTGGAGGGGAGTTCGGTGTACATCACTCGGAAGCTCTTACGCTGTGGAACTCGTTAGGAAGGGGAAAAGCAATGGAAGCACTTAGTACTGAATGGCAAGTCCAACCTAGTTAATTTGAGCTATCTAACTGAACTAGCAGGGAGAGAGACAAGACCCGTCGTTCTCACTCGGCCCTTATTGTCTCGACCGGAAGTCAAACCATAGAACAGAGCTCCTTTCGGTCGAACCCGCCGGACAGAAAGAAAGACGACCTTACCTTTTTCTCCGATAGTCTCAGTGAGAGCGACTCTAGTCTCCCCCGTTTACCTTCTTTTGTAGATAGAAGAATCAATGAGTGGAAAGGACTCCCAGACTTGCTCCGCAGTACGAGCCTCATACAGAGCCGCGCCCTTGTGATATGATAAGAAGAAAAGGGCCGCCCTCTTTTCTTTTCCGCATCAACCTGTCAAAAAGGGTGTATAGCTCAGTTGGTAGAGCATTGGGCTTTTAACCTAATGGTCGCAGGTTCAAGTCCTGCTATACCCAAATCAAACCACTCTTGTATTCGTAAGGATGCATAGTTGCGTTCAAAGAGCACTCTTTGGCCTTGAGACTTGCCCCTTTCTCATCAACATCTCGACTTCGCTCGTGAGGTAAGTATAAAGGAGATCAGACTGGCTCGGTCATCGATAGGCCGGCCTTCTCCGGATAGGGCGCGGGGGAGAGTCAAGCACTTGTGAGTTGGGGTGGGACGCACCAAAGCAGCGTTCGTTGTACTAGCGCCTGATTTTTAAGCTAAACAGAGGGTCGACCGAAGGGCTCGCTCTAAATCTAAAGTCATAAGATTGATGAGACTTTCTTTTTCAAGTTGAAAGATTATAGTGTTGCGATCTTTCGTAGTTTTGTAGACTGGGACGAGCGGAGCGACGACGTGGGATTTAAGTTTCTCCTTACTAGATTAGATTAGTCCGAGCGATACTAAGTAGCGACGTTGAGACGGGTAGACTATAGACGGGAGCGACGTTAAGACGTGGAGTAGGGATTATTGATCTAATTGGTTGTCCCAATAGAGAGATGCGACGGCCCTCTATCCCCAGCTCAACGCAGAAGGCTTTGAAAAGGGCTTTTCCCTTTAACCATTTCTGGAGCTCCAGCCATTTCCCTGTCCGATGGTGACCTATAAGATAAGAGAGAAAGTTGAAAATCATCCTATGGACGAGAGGAGTGAGTCTTTAAAGAGGAAAGACTAGATCTCCCTGTTCAAGGTCGGTATAGTGACCGGAGCCCTTTCCTACACTTCTTTCTGCTCCCCAAACCGCGGTAACCAAGACTAGTGTGGGCTTTCCTTTACTGATAAAGAGGAAAGGGGCCATCCCTCAACCTTCCGGAAGTTTTCCTGCTCTTGTGAATCCTTGCTAGTCTGTCAATAGGCTGCCCGATCAAGCGACAGTCGTGAATGGACTCTAACCATGAACTCTCACCATTCACGACTGTTGCTCTTGAGGGAGAGATTCAAGTTCTTTATTATTATAAAGGTACGACCTCGGGATCTCCGTTGTCCGCCCGATGAGCTTTTTGCCAAAGGGACGAGACGAACGATAGTGAACTAATCATATTTAAGTAGAGCAATAGCGACGTTAAGACGTTGCGGGATTTTATCGAATGGTCGGTCTACAGGAGTTGGTTAGAGCAGTGGTTGGAGTACCTTAAATGGTACGCTATGGTCGCTCTTAGTGATCAGGTTACCATCCACGTCGCTATCGCTCCCCCCTTGATGCACCTGTCGTTAACCGAGGAGGGCGGATTCTACCGATTTGGTACGTTTCGGTCTCCTGTGGAAGTAGTATGATATGGTTGTGGGTAAACGTACGAGTGATAACGACGGACGAGCGATAGCGACGTGCTTCCCTGTCCCCCTTGGGGGCCTGGGTGGAGCGTAGTTCTTTGGTCTCAGTGGAGGTACGAGCATCGCGACGGTAGCTAATGAGGTCTAGGAAACCTGAGTTATTTGACTTGGGTCCACTAGACTAGATCGGAACATAAAGCCCTATCCTTGGCTACCGCTTGCTTGCTCACTGCCCTTGCAGCAGCTAGCTTTCTGGCTACTGGACTACTTGCTTGCGGTTTCAACCTTCTTGGCTATGCTACTTTGCTACCGGTCCTACCGACTACATTCGCATCTAGTGCAGTGGCTTGGAAGCAAGCTACCTTGACCATCTTCCGAAGTTCTAAATAATCTACTGATTAAAGGCAGTAGTCGCGGACTGCTCCACATTCAGCCACGCCAGAGTTACTTCCGAAGCGCTACGGACGGGACGAAGCAGCCAATAGCAGGTTATTCAGAGCCAGCCCAGCAATTGGAAAAGGCTCAATTCTTCCATAACATAAGGGGGCGGGGTTGCGCGCGAGCCGAGTGACGTAGGTGCACAAGAGTACTTCGCGCCACAACCATCTCTTTTTTATAGGTTCTACGGACCGATGCCTGCTGCTGAATCAGGTAGAAAAGATTCATAGATATGCCTGTAATTAGAAGGAAGAACCGCCATAAAAATATTCCTCGTGTTGAGTCTGTAGCAGAACTATGAACGGGAGCTAGCAATCCGGACCGTATTGAAGAGGTTCCTGAGACACAGCATGAAAGAGTAAAAATATTAAGAAGCGAGGTCAAAGAATGAAGAAGGGGTAGAATTACTGAATGAATACGAGCTGTGGCTAATACCCGAGGCATAAAAGACGCATTTTCTACGGGATCCCGAAACCACCAGCCACCCCGACCTAATGAATGATGAGCCCACCAACTTCCTGGCGAGATGCCTACGGTTAAAAAGAACCGACATGTCAAGATAAAAATTCGAATTGGTTCCTGGTCCTGGTCAGAGACCACTGTGTTCGCGCCGGCGATCCAACAAACACGTCGCAGTCGCCCTAAATCTTCCCACAAATATAAGTGCACTCGTCCCTCAACTACTCTAGGCCAGCAGCACTCTCTCTCTCCCTCTCCCTTACGGTCGAGCCTATCCTGTGGATACCCTAACGGTCGAGCTATCTTTTGATACCCTAGACTTACGTTCAACTTTATAAAAGTCGAGTCAAAAAAACGAGCCCTCATTATCATTTCGGCCCTCTCTTTCTTTCCATTACGAACGACACGCTTCGGCTGCTCCCTCCCCGTGTCCATTAGCGCTCCTGTCCAGAGCGAAGAGAAGGGCCGACTAACAGGAGGGATCGACCGATAGGGAAGATTTAGGGCGCTAGCGACGTGTAGCCGCCGAAGCAGCATGAGCTGGCTTCTATTGCGTAGCAACAATAGAGCAGGTGCACCGCCTACTAAATGTCTTAATGACCGGGTCAAGAGCGAGCTTCTTATATGGGATCCGACGCATCCAGCAGAGCGAAGCAGCGTTCCATTCTTTTCGGCGGCATCCTTCCGCATTGGCGGCGAGTGGAGTGCCACAATCCCATTCATAATTTTTGATCTACATAAGCAAAAGCCCATTGCACTGGCGACGTCTCCGGCATAAATGCAAGGAGGATGTATAGCTGATATAGGATCTTGTGGAACAGGATTTGATTCTGCAAGCGGTTCGGTACGAACGAAGAAATTTCGAACAAAAGGATCGGAACTCGCTGATAGGAAAGGATAGAAAAACAAAGCAATGCCAAGAGCTCTGTCAATCCGCTCTTCATCGATAGACTCTGCTCCCTCTTTTTCATCTCGTGCCAGATGCAACAAAAGATTAGTCCTTTTTCCTTCTCGCAAACCACGGGAGCGCCCAGCGCCCAGAACAGCTAAGCTCATTTTCCTTCCAGGGTCAAGCGGCGCATAAAAAAGGGCCAGCCCTTCAAAAGGGAGGCCCGAGGTTACGACGGGTAGACGTGGCGAACGAAGTTCAGAATCAACTTTGGTTCGTAGAACGAAGGGAGTGTACAATTGGGGCGCTGCCCCACTTTTTTGTTGGAGAGATAGAATGGAGTTCTTCACTAAGTTCGAGACAAAGGAAAAAACGTCGCACGTCTTAACGTCGCTGTCGCTCGTCCCTCTTCGTTTTGAGACAAGTTGGCTTTGGGCTCGACCCCGGTAACAAAGAAGGAATCCATTTAAACTTGGGATCCAACACCATGATAAAAGACTACCCTCATGATTAGACCATGTCCCTGAGATTTGATAAAAGAAAGGAGCGAGTGATAGTGATAACGACGCGGTTAATACGTTGTAATTGGAGTTGTTATTAGGAATATGACGGAACGAAAGACCAAGGAAAGGAAGATTCATGCACCAAAATGCAAGTGCTGCACCAAGTGGTTCTTTCTTGTTGTAAGTGAATGCAACGAAAAGACCCGGAAATAACGAATAATGATAAAATGAAGACATTTCGTGCTCATTTCCAAATTGATGCTTAGTTATTCCCATCATCTAGTAACCAAAGGATGATCCCAATCTCTTTCTTTTTAGTACAAGAAAGTAGACGAGCATGGTGGTCCCTATATCTCTGAGGGTATCGACAGATAGGCTCGACCTATTTTTTTACTCGACTTTTTTCATTTTTTTACTCGACTTTTATAATTTGACTCGACTTTTCTAATTTGACTCGACTTTTCTAAAGTTTCAAATAAGCAAATAAGCAAATAAGTAAATAAGGATGACTTGATTTTAAGATGAGACTTTCTTTTGAAAGTTGAACGTAAGTTAGGGAGAGGGTATCGCCCTATTATATGTTGTGTTTCTGGCTCGAGCGATAGCGAGAGGGTATCCCCAGATATGCTCGACTGATAAGGAGAGGGGGAAGGACTTATAGATTAGGAGATAGAGCTCGACTGATAAGGAGAGGGAGAAACACAACTATTTGATTTGATGGGATAGGCTCTTTTTTGACTCGACTTTGATAATCATTCAATTACTGAGTTGGAGAGGGCCGAGCGATAGCGAACTAAACTAATAGTTTACGAGTAGACGGGAGCGACGTTAAGACGTGGAGGGACGAGCGGAGCGACGACGTGGTAGAGTGATAACGACGTGAGGAGCGAATGAATAATGACGCGTTGTTTTTGTTTTTTTTGTCTTTCGTTTGCTTGGAGGTATGGCTGAGTGGCTTAAGGCATTGGTTTGCTAAATCGACATACAATAAGATTGTATCATGGGTTCGAATCCCATTTCCTCCGGCACAGAAGTGGAACGGGCGGGCTAAATTACGTGAGAAAGAACCTCTGATTGATGGAGTCCCCCGGAGGACAGAATAGCACTACTTAGTGACTAGGAGCTACGCGCCTCTTTCTTGTTCTTGGTGGCGTCTATAGCGAAGAACATCTGACCGTTTTTGGCAAATCCGGCTCTCGGTTCTTGAGCAAGCTCCTCCACTGCTGGTAGGGCGCTCATAAATGCAGAAAAGACAGCGAAAGTGGTTCAGGTAGCTATTAAGGTTAGAGCAAAGGACTTCCAATCCTTGCTAACGTGGTTCGAATCCACTTCATAGCGGGCTTTGTAGTCCCGCTCTTCTCTATTAAAAAGAGTCCCGGCTCTGGCTTCGCACCTTTCTTGCTTCATTGCTCGATCAGTGATGCCGTCCTTCTCTTTCCGAGGGACTGGTCCCATCTACTACCGACGGAACGTGCTCCTCCCTTTGCACTGCACCTGAATGATTCGACTGAGCAAAGCAAAGCTGGGCAGGACGAGTCTTCCCACCAAGACCACTAGACCAACCTATTCTCTTTCCCAAGATTAGTCGATCAGTGAAAAGATGAGACAGCCAGACATCCATTGAATGCGAAGCTACATGCTATACTATAATTATAGTCATTCATCTCCTTCGCTTAGCTGGGCCGGACGAGTCTTCCTTTCTTTCTTCTGGTGCAACTGATTTTATCAGTGATTGGGCGATCATTCCTGTCGAAGAGAGCTCCTTCTCTTTCGCCGGGTGGGGGAAGATGCCTTCTTTCTCTGGTTCGCTGACCTGGGATTAGTTGACCTAGCCCTGCAATGAGTTCACCGAAGATAAGATGATAGGATAGCTGACCTGGAATTACTGAGTGAGAAGGGCTTGAGTTCCTTGACCTGGGATGACTCTCTGATCCGCCTACGTACGATGCATGCCCACACGAGCCACTCCCATCTATAAGATAAACTAATGAACACCGGACAAGTGAAGCGTCCCAATACGGATAGAGATAGCCCCGGGTTGTCTTGTCCACTAAACCAATTGCCTCACTCCTTTAATGATGATGGCTCGGAATCACTCAATCACTGGCTCGTCAGATCGCTCATTCGCTGCTGCTACACTCATCCCATCCATATCATATGTCCATTTCAGTGTTGAGTTGAACTAGGTCGGGTCTTCCCGCTCCGAGCACCATATCAAAGCATCGCTGTCCCCAACTATCCCGAGTCCTCCCTATGCTTTGGAGTCCTCTACCCACAAAGGCTGTGATCGATCAAAGGAAGGAGTGTTCATGGCTGAGTGGAAGAGGCGGAAGAGCAAGTGCCTTATCTGCCATCATCTAGAGCGCAGGCAGGATAAAGAAGTGCCTTATCAGCCATCATGCAGAGCGCAGGCATCCTCTTTCTATCAGTTTGTTTTGTCCTCTCATCCGACTGCTCTTCGATCTTTAACTAACCCTGCTTTCGCTCCTCACTTCGAGAACTAAACTCCGGTCTTCGATCAGATACCATTAATTAAAGTGAAGGAATTGGATACACCATTCAATAGGGGGAAACCCCTGAACCCTTCAGTGGATTCTGTCCTCGATGGATAAGACATCGCTTTAATTTGAAACCGATAACTTCCTATTCCTAATTCCCGTTATCTTGTACGTCTTGCTAAAGAATCTTGGACTTAGAAATCAAGCTTAGCATAGCAGTGCTTGCCTGATCGTGCAGCCCATGTGGTCCTATGCTTCTGGCGGTCCTCTACGACAATGTCCGGCTCTACGAATGAGCAATGCCCGGCTACACCTCCACTAAACTTCTACCTTTCAGTTAAGCCTCGGAGTCACGTCTGCGTACTACACTAAGTGTAATTAGCGGGTTCGGAGTATTCGGAACTACTAGAAAAGATAATTTATTGGCTCTGCATTAGGGGCAGGCGAAGACCTTGTTTCATAGTTAACATCTTCTCCGCAGGTCCTGCTATAGTCCTTCGACGGCACCTTTACTATACTACCCTTGGAGGAGATTCACTCTTTTCATAAGTACGAACTGAGCTCTGAATCAAAGCATAACTCATTTGCGCCTCAACGAAAGTCCAGGAAAGTAAACAATCAATCAAAGGAAGGGGAGGACCCAGTGGTAAGCGTCCGGTTCCAATTAGCCTACTTAGCTTACTATCAGACCTCTCGCTGGTCGGCACACACTCAATTAAGGGGCACCTTTGTCCGACAGCTCTTGCCTCCGGACCGAGGCTCTTGCCAAAAGATCAGATTAAAAGAGAAGCGTGGGATGGTGATTTTGCCCCCTTAAACTATACCTCTGAGAAAGAACTTCTGACCACCGGTTACATAGGAAGAAGACTCATCATGCTGCCATTTACCCCTATCCTCCCCCCTTTGCTTCCTAAAGGGACTCTATAGTACGGGTGGGGTCTGTGACTCCACCTCCTCTCTCATTTAGAGCAAGGAAAGGTGTCACCGAACTAAAGTAAATGAGAGAGGGCACTTCCCGCTTGCAAGGCCCGACTGGAACCAATAGATCTTCGTACTCGGAACCAAGAGAATAGGACTCGGGAGAGTTTATTGCCCTTCCTCTACGGATAGAACTCCAACTCAACACTCTGCTTCAATAGAATTGGACGAGGAGTTCTGTCTTCATGTCAGTTCGTACGAGGAGACTTGAGAGTGGAGGCAGGTATGGAGGAACGAGGGATCGGACCATCATCATACGAAAGAGCAGGCTTCCTCCTATAGTCCTATAGCTTCAATTCGTTCATCAAGGTCCGTTAGGTCGCACTCAATGTCTTTAATGACGCCACTTATTTAAGCCGGAAAGATCGTGCTTCTTGTGTCAGATTGTATGAAAAGACCTCTTACTGAATCTCATTTGCCCTCAATTGAGATTCAGTAAGAGCTCTTGAGTGAGATTCTGAGGTCTCAGCTCTTTAGTACACGTCTTTCTTTTGAATTCCAGTAGGAGCCGGGCAAGTCTGAGTTCTGGGTTCAATTACAACCATCTCAGCCGGGGTACTTCGGTACCTATCCTGGAGCACCTCACTCGAACCTGCTGCTTAACTTAAGAATAAATTCCCTAGTTTAGTCCGATCAATCAAATGAACTCTTCAACCAGAGCTGAGCTCAGAACGGATAAAGAAGGTCCCGAAGACCTCAACTTCCTATTCCTACTCGCCTCAAAAGAATCATTCCACGCCCCAGAGTCTAAGGCTGAATTAGATTCGCCCAGAACCTCTTGCGGAGCGGGCCCTATGACTCGGTTAAGCACTTTCCTTAGTACCTTCTTTGAATCAGATCTTGTAGCAGCAGCAGCATTCTTTCTTCTTGCTCTTCTTTCCGCCCACCCTTACTTCTCCTTACCTTGCCGTGCATATCCGACAAAGGCTAGCGACGGAAGAGAGGTCACTCCTAATGAAAGGGCCACTAATGACGTCCTCGTTTTGCCCTTGGGGAATCATTCACTCTCGGTGCTTGCGAAGAATCTGACCTAGACCTCGAACTCTTGAACGACCTAGCAACTCTTTGGCCAGAGTTCTCCAAGGGATCTTGCCCGGATTCAGGAGCTGGAGTGGAGAGCTCCAAAAAGGAGTTCATTTCTGTTAGTTTCAATTCCCATACGCAATTAGTAAACCTGGGCTTTCCAACCTTTCTTTATAGATAGGCGGCTCAGACCACTGTTAGTCTGGCTCAAGTGCTGCTACTGGTCTAACTGAATGGACTTCAAGAGGGTAATCCGCTAAATTGCACTGCACTCTTGACATACGAATCCTTATCAGCTACTGCAAGAGCAAGAACTATCCGACTAATTATCTTTCTGTAGACTACTCTTAATAGGGGAAACTTTACTCACTCTATCCCTCAGGTGAGCGGGTAAGGACCTACTCATTCCCTTAGATTACTATATTCGTATTCCACAGCCCGGGGAGGATCCGTCGAAGCAGAAAAAGACAGGGAGTTCGGTCGGGCAGTAGCTTTGACTACTGAACTATGCTCATTTGACTGACTACTGAACGACTACTGAGAACTATAAGATTAGGTAAGGTAATTGAATTGGTGCGAGAGCTCATTGGATAACTGACTCAGAGAGACTACTTTATTTGAATTCTAGATAGGAGCGCCGGCGATAATAGACGAGCGACATAAAGATAAGATAAGTCAAGGCGGAATGTTAGAGACCTGAACTCAACAAGTGAGAGCGAGGAAGGACGCGAAATGAGGCCTCGGACTACCTTCCCCGTGTAAGCAGGCCAAATCTGTCTTAATAGGCTATTCGATCAAGGTCTAATCGATCATTGGTTAGTGGCTCTACTTGTCATTCCAGTCCCTCACTAGCAGTCTCGGGATTGGGTGGGAGTAGCGGACCAGCTATCTTAATGGTCTTCGGGAATAGTAAACCATAGGCCAGGCCTAGCATTCATACCGGTGCTTGTTATAAGAAAGGTCGACCTTTCCCCTTCTCAGAAGCATTAATGAGCTCTCGTTACGTATAGGGAAATGCCTGACTTCGGGAATGAAAGAAAGCAAAGTATATCTGCGACGGGTGCTCTTCCTCAACAGGTTTTCTTCCTCTTTCTTCCTGGCTAGATAACGAAGTCACTCGAGTGAGCTCAGTCGGTCGAGCTCTGGTGTTGGGCTCTGGCTACCCCACTCTTTCGCGTACAATAGCTTTGGGCTAAATTCATTCCTTCGGCGTGGAAGGACCAGGTTCTGTTCTGCATTGCTCTCGGCATCTCTTTCCCATTGGCATTCCCTGAGGATCGGATAGGAGGTTGTCCCGGTCATCATCTATTCGTGGTCACTAGCTATAGTTCCAAGGGGAGCGACTACGAACATCTCTTTTCTTTGTGAGGACGGACCGGGACTGATTGAGTACTATAATGTCCAGTAGCTGGAGGAGCTCACTCAACTATATCGGATCGAGGTTCGGCCCCCTTCCGAGCGGCCATGCTCTCCCGTGAAACAGATGCATTGCTTGCCTAGCCGTATGGCTGACCCGCGAAGCGAAGTGCTGGTCTGCTACGGTTCACGTAGATCACGATAGCTGACTAGCCTCTGTCTCAAAATGCAGAAGAGGAGCGACCCCGTTCAGAGAGCTCGTAGTCGCGTCAGAACTCAGGGGAGCGGCTTCTCTTGTAGCGCAGGGCTCGAATAGACCTGCTCGGGAATTCGATGCTCCCTCGTAGGCATAGCACTCGTGATAGTAAAGCAGTAGGTTCGACGAGGTGGATTTCCCACTATACTATATCTGTGGATTCGCCTAGACACCGATGGGAAGTAGTCTCCTGTTCAGAGCCCAGAGAGGAAGAGAGCAGACGAGGGACTCGGACAGCACAATGAAGGAGGACCGTGCCTACCGCAAGAAAGAAGTACTAGAAGGACATCTAGCTTCCATCGCTCCTAGGAGAATGGGAGTAGCCTCCCCACCCCTAGACCATGATCGCTAATTAGGTGCTCTGCCTATTATCTTGTCTCACTCGTCCTTTTCACTCTCAATAGTACTTGAACAGCTATGCACCTCCGCCCTCGCACAGATCCTATCTGGTAACTCGTCCTGTAGTCACTGGAAGGAACTCGGAGTGTCAATCAATTGGCTCCTATGAGACGGAGACTCCTCGACTTAATTCTTCCTTCACGTAGTTACATCCTAATAGAACTCTTTCGCGCCAAACTTAATAGTAAGATGCCGGGAGCTAATGATTCTAGTGATGGAGACTCGCTACTCTTCTAGAGTGTGCCACATCCCTTCTCTGCCCTCCGTACCACCTATACCAGATAGCAGATGCTTGCCTTCCCACGGAATTGAACCGATGACTCACCGTTCTCTGATTGAACCAAAAGTAACCTCTTTGATCGACGTATTGATAGGTGGCCCCTCTTTGCTTTGATCGATCACAGCCTTTGTTTGAGTCTGCCCGCCTTTGACTCTGCCTTGCCTTGGACACAGCATGATTGTCTGATTCTTTCTCTTCTCTGCCAGGTGCCCTCCCCGCAACCCACCTTCCGTATCGGCCTCACAGTCCTTCGCTCCTATACTATACTCAAGGAGCCGGTTCCCACAATCAATTAGTAGGCTCCTTTCACTATCACACACGAAACCTTTATTCAGCAGTGGGCGGCTCACCACATACATTACTTGAAGGGCCTAGGAACCTCTCATTAGGCACCCCTAGATCTTACTTACCTGCACCCTGATCTAGTCACCAATGGCACGCAGACCAGCCCATTCATTTCTCCAAAACGAGTCCAGGCATCATAGGATGGTTTCTCCAAAGCAGGACAAGAGTTCTCCAGGCCCAGGCATCATAGGCAGGAGATGGCTTCTCCGTTTGCGTTATCCATGCCAGGCATCATAGGCGGGAGATAGCAAATCCCTGATCAGTAGGCATCCGATAATCAGGAGTCTCCTTCAGTTGCTTCCTTTCTTGCTTCCTCTTCCGGCACTACTGAAAGCTTCCGTTCCGTAGATCCATTCTTTCCGCTGCGCCCCTCTAGCTGTATGAATTCCGCTGCGCACCTCCACTCCAGCTGGGACAGTCTCCGGCCCGACTTAGCCATAGCTCCAGTAAGAGTCATCACATTCCACGTCACCCGAGTCCCACTCTCACATAGGGAGTCCCTCTGTCATCATTCCACATCACACAAGTCCTATACTCTTACACGTCATGCAAGGCAAGTCCTTTACTCCTCCAAGACTTTATCCATCCCCCATTGTAGATCCCATATCGTAGCCTAGTCTCGGTCGCAGGCTTCCGCACGTGTACGCCTCGCTTGGTTTGCTTCAGATGGTAAAGCAGCGTCCCAGTGGTAGGCTTTGATTTCGCGCTTTAAGTATTCTGCTGATTGCTTTAAGTGGATGGCAAAGATTTCTTAGCTTGCGCCAGTTAAGAGACAGCAGAGATCGTTAGTTTTGCAAACATGACTTCACTGAGAACTCGTGACACGAAAATTTCACTTCAACTGATCCGAGTGTTGCTAGCTCCTTAAAGTCTTTCCGAACTCATATCTCTTATGAATATGAGAATCGACTGAGACCCTATTATTCTATTATAATTAGACTGAGCTTTGCTGGGCCGTCGTTGGGGACAGAATCGGCTTTCCGAGTCGGATTTCCTCTACTCTTTTCTCTCCGACCTCTGCCGCACTGACTAGCTCGTCCTTAGCCTCGTATTAGACTCGTCTTACCTCACCGGGCTATCTGAAAGATCTCTGTCGCCCGCTCGCACCTTCAAGAAGAGACTGGCGGAGAAGATTCCGTCCTTCCCATTCCGATCATCAGATTCCGATCATCATGGCTCGGTCCCCACTTCCGGTCTAGCGCTCCTATCACGAGAGTTCCGGTATAGAGACCTCTCCGCACCTTTCCTCTTCGCATAGCACCTTGCTTTAGTAGAGTTAAGAACGGAGCCTTCCCCACTGCACCTTCATTCATCTCCTTCGCCCTCTTCATCTCACTTCCCCGAACTTCGACTGGAATAATGATGGCAAGGATTTCCTTTTCCTTTGCAAGAAGTCGCTTCTGTTGCAAGGAGCGCAATCTCTGCATCCTTTCTTTGCAAACCAACCTTGGTGCTCCGCGACCTCGAGGAAAGGACATGCCGCCATATTTTTCCAGCGGCGAGATCCTACTAGGTTCTTGTACGGAGGGAAGAGGAGCTGTAGGAGAGTTCGTGAAACGGAGTGGAAGGAGCGAGTGAAATAGGCCGTAAACCCAGCGAGTGAAAGGGAGCGACTTCAACAAGGTCCCTTATCCTTACTTGCTAAGCAAGATGCGGTGCGGCAACCTGTCCCAACTGCCTTTCCCAATCAGAAAAGGAGCGAAACCTGCTTGTTAAAGTCCCCTACGAGAGGACGACGGAGACCTGCTTGGGTTCGGTCCCCTACGAGAGGACGAGTGATGCGAACCCGAAGTGGAACGGGCGAATGGAAGAGAGCTTGGGCTGAGTTGCAAGTCCGGGCTCAGAAAAGGAGACTGAAACTGAACCCACGGATCGGTGCTTTGTGGACTCTAATAGGAGAGGAAAGCACAATATATTATAGATACGAAGCCTACGGAGCGGACCGGACTTAATGGTGGTAGTGTTTGCAAAGAAGGCTGCTGACGCAGGTTGGGGACAGCTTTGATTTCGCGCTTGTTTGACGAAGCCCCAACCTCCCCTCCCAAACTTCGACTGATTGAAAGCATCGGATCTCAATCTCAGGCCTACTTGAACTATCAATGCCAGCAAGTAGAGTACTTTCACTATCAATGCTTATATACGAGTGGTCGGTCGGCCTGCCCTCGAAGAAACTGATGAAAGGCATGCTTGCTATTTTAGGAGCCGGCTAGTCGAATAAGAGGGGTGCGATCGTCTCTCATGCGATAAGACCAGACCTGGGTGAATGCATTCGATCTCTACCGTGAGCCCTACTTCTACGCGGAGAGTCAAGTGCTTCCAAGCTCTGATCTGAGATCCGTACCGCACCTACTGTGATGAATGAAGTGTAAAGGCTCTGAGCTCTCGCCTATGCCAGTGACTCTTGTATAATCTGAGCCTATGCCAGTGAGTCCATGCCTTGGCCACCTTGGACTCAGACTCACCACTGTCAAGATATTAGATGAATAGGCGATGAATAGTAGTGTTTGATGCCCCGGCAAAGAGACCTCATATGAACTGCCTGGCACTGTCCCTACTTCTACTTCCGGTCTAGCTCCCGTAGCGTCCGCATCACTCGCTCCTTTTCTTCTTTGACCACTATTTCTCTCTTGCTACTATAGAAGGAATGTCGGAAGTAATCTTTAGTACGCATTCGGATCAAGCTACGTCACTCAATCAAGTTTGGCGGTCGGATCCGAAGATGATTAGTATGGCTCGGGACTCTGGGACTCCGAGGACTAGAAAAGAGAGAACGCTTCCTCCGTCCTGAGCTCAGGCCAGCGGATAAGATAGCAGTAGCAGTCCAAGTACTGACATCCGCTCCCGATCCCGAGTACGATAAGCTATTGACGGGTCTACGGTCTCACAATAAATAGTAGGCTTTCCTTTAACTCGCGAATCCCTTTCAGATAAGAAAAAAAAGGTGAACTGGTTGCGTCGACCGCATCTGGTTCACTGGTTCGGTAAGCGCACTGACAATCAAAGGAAAGGTAAGCGCCCAGGTTCGGTCTGTCCCCAACTAGGCACCTTCCTCTGCCGCACCAGACTTGCTCGTCAAGCTCAGCTCCATTGAGTGCTTAGCCGGGCCCACTTGACGGGTTCGGTCCTCGGCACCAACAAGAATGAATTCTCTACTCGGCACCGGTCAGTAAGATAGCTCCGAGACTGGTGGCGCATCTACCACTTTCACTCCCGGCGTCGTTATCACTCCTGCTTAGTTCTCACTCGCTCCTCGCATCTCCTTTTTGACAACTATCGAAGTTGACCAGGCTACTTGAACTGATCATAGTCACTGCGCTGGAGTTCAGTTATCGCGAACCAGGGAGTCTGCTATTAGGGTCAGTTCTCGCTCAATAAAATGGTCCAATGCGCGTCGGCTCCTCCTCATCTCTCTTAACTCACATGGTTATATTCATTTCCGAATCAAGATCAAGCTGCACCGGTTATTAACATCGTCCCACTCCAAGTTATGAACGCTCCTTTCCTCTCACTTCTGATCCCTCTTTAAGATAAGAAGGAGAACGGGGCAGAGGAGCAAGTCAGGGTGAGGGCTGCTGAAGAACTTTCACGGGCACTAGCTTCTATTTCCATCTTGATTGTCCCGGGAGTTCTGTCGTCCCTCTTGGACTTCCGCTCAACTTAGCCCTTCCCTCACTCGGACTCGAGAGGGAGAAACGAAAGTGACTCATTTGAACACTAAAGAGAAAGATCTTCCGAGTCCCATACGAGTAAGAGAGAGCTATAGTTGCTGCTAGCGTTTCATAAGTCCCTCTTTCCGCTTCCCTTTCAATTGCTCTTTTCCCGTGGGTATGAGCTGTACCAGTTCTTTTTATCCGATTAGAGTAGTTCCCGCTTCCGAGGTCGGGATGAAAAGAGAATAAGAAATGCCACCCACTCGCAAAGTCACGGCTAGCCAAGAACAAGACAGAAAGTAAGTTAAAGAAGTCAAACGAAGCATATTCACTGTAGCCTCTTTCCCCATTCGAGGAGTCTTCTTTCTTGCTGGGCGAGCTTGTCCCTCCCTACTCTCTCTTGTATGATTGGCGTGCGGCATAGGCTTTCTCATCACCCTTTCTTCCCTGCTTTCACTACCATAATAGACGTTCTACTTCACTCGGCTTCCGCCAGCTCCTCCTTCCTTTTCTACCAGAAGGGTTCCAAACCTTCCTTTTCTATCTATCTAATAGTGCAACCATCCTCTCGAATGGAGAAGTTCCAATCTCACTCAAGGTTGTGAGCTTAAGGAAAGCGAAGCTAACCAAGTCAACGTTGTGAGCCACGACACTTCGAATCGTTGGAGAAGTTCTAGGCTAATCAACTCATTTGATAACTTGTTTTAGGTATAACAATTCCATTCCTTTCCTGGCTATCAGCTGATTCGAGACTCAGAGCCGCGGCACCGGTTACGAGAACAGTAAGATAAAAAGAATATGATTTATATACACTCTTTCTTGCATTAAGTTGAATGTGCGAATTCCCTCTCATCTGTCGATTCAAAAGTAATTTATCGAGTGCGATTTAGACTGTCTTACTCCGAGAAAGCTAATCCCCGCCTCTATCTAGTCTTCAGATGCCGTATCCATACTAGAAACGGAAGATGAGGCAAATCGGATTACCCGCGATAGTAAGGCAAATCGGAAGATTGTCCCCCTCCCTCAGTCATTAAAGTGAGGATTGGCTTGGGTTGGCCTCTTCCTGCCCTAACAAACCTAGTCTGTACTTTCTTCTTTATACGGATATTCTACTTAACTGGGCTTCCATCGGAACTAGACCTGAGGCAAGGAAAGCAACTGAGGATTAGCCTCACTAGCCTATTTTTGACTTATATACGTCAACTCGGAAGATCCTAAATCGGAATAGGAAGGTTATTGCCTAAATAGTAGTCTCTTCGGATCTACAACAGGATAGCTAAAAAAGAAGAAGGCTGGCTGCTGGGCTTGTTGTGAAATAGGCTCTTCCGCCTTCTCGGTTGATGGCACGGGCGCAAACGTCAATAGAGAAGTTGATGCTGGCTCGGCAAAGTAAGCTGTTTCGAAGCGGCTGAGGCATTTTCTTTCGGATTAGTTGATCTTGTAATGCCCTAACCGCCTGAAAGTCCTAAGGCGCAGGTAGTACTAGGGCTATCGGCTGTAGTAGGGCTGGATGCCTAGCGGCCTCCCTATCTATTCCAATTCGTGTAAACCGAACATCAAGACAAGCAAGTACGGCTTTGAGCTACATCTGCTGCTTTGGAAAAGGAAGGAGTTTAGTTTGGTAGGCGGAGAAGTAAGTCAGAGTAGCCCCCTTTACTAATAAGGGAAAGAAAGTCAGTAGTCTCGAAAGTAGGCTCGGGTTAGTACCATCAGCTGTTGAGCAAGGTCAGTAGGCCAGAACCATTAGTAGGCTCGGACAAAGCGGACAAAGAAAGTAGGCTTAGTACGCCTGGCACAGTCAGTAGGCACAGCAAAGTAGGCTCGGTAGTAGGATTAGTTGGTACACCATTCCCTCAGTCTAGTCTGCTTCATCGGAACATCTCTCTCGGTAAAGAAAGAGAGTTGGTCGGTTACGGCCTCATCTTCAGCTTCTAGTAACGATTTCAGACCTTTTCTATATCCTAATATAGAAAAGTAATCGGACTAGCTAGGTTTCGGAATCAGCTTCAAGCCCTACTCGGCTATCACTCTTTTCCCTCATCTTCAGTGCGGACGATTGACGACCTGTTGCGTATGAAAGAATCAGAATCATACTAGGTTAGTGAGGCAAAAGACTAATCCTCTTGAATCAATACTCATGCCGGGTTAAATCAATATTTGGCTCATGCCGGGACTAAGCAGAGTTGGATTGGTACCACTCCACTCCTCAGTTCGGCTAATTCTTTTACGGTTGAGGGTGAAAGTCCTAGTTCTTAGCTGAAGTACTACTTGCTTGCGTATCACCCTTCTCGTCTACATAGTTTCTACATAGAACTGGAAAGTTTCGATAAAGGTAAGCATACATTCTTTCATAAGACTAGGCATAAGGCTTAGCGCGGGTAATAGGGCGCCGGGACTAGCTACCTTGGAATTCTATCTTTAGCTTAGCGCGGGTTCGAATCCAGCCCTCGCCAATAACCTTTCTTTAGGAAAAACATACCTCCTTGAATCTGCATCTTTCTCTGTTGGTTCATTGAGGTTAGGGGGTAGTGAGGCCAATTTCATAGCTTAAAGGATGCGCTAACTAACGCATAAAAAGATCGGGGACGTCTCCAAAACAATTGCTATTGCATCTCCTGCTGTTGAATCAGTCTTTCTCGAAGCTATTGCCCTTTCGAATCTTAGTTCTTTAGAAGAATGCTATTACTCGCTAATTCCCTTTTCGAGAGCTTTCATTTCTAAAAAACATTCTTAATAGGCCGAAACCCACTTATAAACGATTATCCATGTTTGATGTTAGCCCACAGACAGAACGAAATGACAAAATTCATTGATTCAAATCTAATACGAGGAAGAACCCCATCCATCAATAAGGGTGAAGACCATGCTACCATTAAGCATGCTACCAGTCCTAACTGGCACCGAAGCCAAGGTAAAGCATTTGAACAAGAGGAATGAAAGAAGAGCTTATTCGTATTCAATGCTAGCCTCCCAGATCCGCATCAGCGAGTGGTGTGACGACGAACCAAGCCAATCTTGACACGATGTCGAATGGTCGGGAAAAGAGAGAACAAGCAGAACTTTTTTTATATGATATGAGAGGACTGCTGCTTATTACCATCGGGTCAGGTTAGTGGAAAATAGCCCTAGCTAGATTCTAGATTCACTCCCGGTGAAATAGAAGCTAGGCCCCTTGGTTTGGTTTCAGCTCTCTTGTCTTGTGAGTTCAAATCTTTTCTGTGGTGAGGTTGACCTTCTTTCTTTCCTTTAATACATAGATAGACCACCAAAACAAAAGATTGAAGATTCACTACGTCAAAGGGCAATACCTGGGACTGACTCTACCACTCCAGCGGAGGCATCGTTCACGTACTGATTCATAGCGCTTCGAAAGGCCCCTTCTGTGTAATCAACTGGGCCATAGAAGAGAGATCTTTCAAAGTAGAGCTTCTAGTTCATCCCACACTAGTTCTTTCAGTTGGTAAGGACTACCCAGTTCTGGGTATGGAAAGAAGCCTCCACGACTCAAGCACTGCCTGCTTCACATTCTAACATGTCCCCTGAAAGCTCAATAAGGAGCTTTGGGAAAGTCCCCAACTGATCTTGAGCGACCAACTGCCGAAATGCCATTGCTTGGGTCAGCTCTTCGGGGGTCAAGTGTTTTGAAAAGCTTTTCTGAGGCTTTTTTTCTTTAACTTTAAATAAGGCCGCTTCCCCTAAGCAATTAAAGGGCTACGGCTTTCGCGGGCAATCCCAAGTCAAATCAACAGGAACGGATACAAACCTAAACCTATTCAGATGAGGTCTCGGGGACGTCCATACTTAAGTTGAGTCTTGCGCTCCTCATAAAAAGAGTTTATTGCAGTCCCTCTTGAAGTTGGGAAGTAGGTCAAACTCAACTTATTAAATCATTCCTCTTCTCCAGGTTTACGTCTAGAGAGAAAGACTTATATAAAAGCAATTTATTATTTCTATGAGTCCGTTAAAAAGGAATGAATTTTTCATTCTAAATCTAGTCCAGTGGTAAGCGCTTTATTTCAAGGGTTATAGGCAATCGTTGCAAGCAGTTCCCCTAAAAAAAACCCTTAGGCAAAAGCCTGTTTTCACGCAGGAGTCTGTCACTCTGGCTTGATGTTCAACTTGAAGTCGAGTGTAACGGAACGGCTAAGCGAACAGAAGAAAGTCGTTGGTGACAACAATCTCAGTTAAAGATTCCTTTAGTCTGTCTGTCTTCTCACCCAGAATGAATGAAGTGCCATCGCGTACAGCGTGTAGTTCGCGTGCCATTGCCTATGACACGCTTCACTGCACTCCGATTGGTAAGTGGTAAGTAGCTTTACCAAACCCTGTAGCCTATGAAAGAGTGCTGTTGCCAAGGCCTACTCCTCGACCATTGACGATCGGAAATCACCTATTCAATCAGTTGGGAGTCTCGCCATGCAACCTCTATACCCCATGGAAGAATCCAATCAAGTTGTAAAGAACGAGAACCCGTTCCAGTAGGATTTTCGGATTGCTAGCTTAGCCGCCCTTTTTCTATGACAACAGTCGCGTCCTCGCGACGGAGGCAGGGCGGTACCCCACGTTTTTTTTTTTTTTCAATGAAAAATGCAATTACTTTTTTCGAGTCTGGGAGCAGTGTTGGTCACACGGATAGCCTCTCAGCTGAACTTTGGGGAATCCGTGAGGGTGTCGGAAGAGATGAGTTGGGTATTGTGGGGTATCTTCCACCACCACCCTATACAAACTTTCGCTTTCGGTGGCCGACCCCGTAGATGCCAGGTACCTTGTCCAGCCCGTATCCGGTTGGCGACGCAGGAGGCGAAAGGGCCGGCTCGGGGAGCCCAAATTCTTATTAGCCTTATTGGGTTGGGCTTTCTCCTCTCAACCAAGACCCAAGGCCCATACACCAAAAGAATAATGAGGAAGAAAAAGATATCGTGATTGTGACTCCGCTCTCGTCGCCTACGGCGCTATCTACTAGTGGATTCAAGGGGGAATAAAGTAGCCCGGGCGTGAGACCGCACCCTTGCTGAGACCACCACGTGTAAATACGGACTAGGACACCCTTACTTCTTTGCCCGCCAATTCGGGTTTAGGCAAGGTTTAAAATCACGCGGCCTGGCTGAAACCATTAAAGCAATCGTTACGATCCATTGGTTCATATAGAATCCATGTCCTAGGTGTATCAAAAAACATTCTTTTCACTAAGCTTTTTTGAGTGGGACTCTTACCCCAATGGCAGAGGTTTTTTTGTAGGAATGGGCACCACTATCCCAGCCCGGATCCAGCCAGGGTTTTGACTACCCCTGAACTAGTATCCTTGTTCCCGAGATGAGTGAAGAGGACCAAGACCCAAGCGCTTACTGATTTTAAACAAAGTGTCTTTCGGCCGAAGATAGGTAAGGTGGAGTAGAGTGTGGCTATTTTCTGGGAATTCACACCCGCGGGTCGTTGCGACCTGAGGGATGGAGAGACTTTTCTCCTGCACCTGCAAGACGAACTTCCCTACCTCTCTCGCGAACAAAAGCCTAATAAACAATAAACTAGAACTTTTTTTTTTTCATTTCATGGGTTTACTACGCCTAGCGCCGGAACACTTGATCCCAAAAAAGAGAAAAGGTTTGCTTGTAGGAGTTAAGAGCTGGAGCTGCTGACCAATCGAGCTCTTAAGCTGCTTGAAGAACCTAACCCTACTTCAAATCGTTCCTTGTCTTGTCTGAAACAGAAAACATTCGTTCTTACAGCTAACGGTGACTCTGAGACCATTTCGGCCTACTCTTTGCGAAGCACTATTGGGCGCAACCTTATCGATCGAAGAAACTGTTGAGAGACGAATGCACTCTTTACTTACGATATTTCGTTATCTTTCTTCTCTATCGATCTTTCTCGAGTTTGATGAACAGATCACTCCTGAAAGCACTCTGAGGCCTTTGACTTTTTTTAATAAGTGGGAAAAAACAGCAAGAAAGACTTCTGGATGCTTAAACAACCACACCCTTTCGTGCTCCGAAGTCGCACCCTCCATTCATCTTCGGTTAGCGAGAACACGGAAAAAAACACTCGTTATAGGACTCGGGCTCTATTTCGCCATCTTCGGTCAATATGACGCAACTCACCACCATCTGAGCAGGAGGAAGCGGCAGCTGGTTCAACCAGATAGGTATCAGGAGCTTACTTGATAGAGGTTCTGAAAGAAAAGCAGATTTTATCTCAAATTACGGGATAGCGTGCAATACTATTAGAATTATAATCTGCCTTTCACCCCGCGAGACGAGACTATACCATTGGCGGAGCTCTAGAAAAACAACCAATCCACTAGGTCTACTCAGTGATTCACCAGCCAGGGATCCCACCTTATTCTACTATAATCTAGTGGCGGATGGGCCGAGAAAGAGTGGATTCATCATCTTGCTAACTCACAACGTTGAAGTTAAGTAGTGCAGCTATGATCAATTACACACACATTAATTAGAAGCAAGGGATAAGGCAGAGAGAAGACAGGAAAACAAGCAAAAACTTCAGCATTTCGCGGAGGGTCCATTTAGGGGAAGGAGGTGACGGGTATACTGAGTATAGCAGGCGAACTGTCTTTAGAGCCGCGTAGCTAAGAAGAGGACGAATTAGCTGAGCTGCGTAGCTGCGAAGAAGGAAGGTGAGCCGTACAAAAGAGATAATGTAGCGTAGCGGCGAACCAGCGTGGCTGCGTTAGCAGCGAAGAAGAGCTAAAAAGGTAGTAGCGTAGCAGCGAAGAAGCTGACTACATTTTTATAGGCGAAGAGGTTCTCTAAGATCTCGACTGAAAGGGGAACACTTATTCAGATCTCGACCGCTAGGGTCAGAGTGAATGGCTGAGCGCCATGAACTTATACTGATGTAATCTTCTGGGTGTTCCTGGGTTATGAACAGAAAGAAAAGATACTCTTTTCGATAGCGAGAGGTCCGAAGGGACTCGACTAAAAGGAGAGGGACGGTTTGGGAACCGAAGGTCGAGATACCCAAGCCCAAGAAGTGTTTCGAGGGAACCCGCTCAGCGAAGGATGTGGACAACTTCGTGTGGGGCATGGAGCAGTACTTCCGAGTGGCTGGGATAGCCGAGAGTGCTAAGGTAAGCACCGCTGCCCTTTATTTGAGTGATGTTGCCTTGTTGTGGTGGCGTCGTAGGTGTGACGGTGTGCGGAGAGGGGATCGCACAATCACCACGTGGGATGAAAAGAGCATTCCCAATCCCGATTACTCAACTCCCGAATATCCTCAATGAGTGCAGCTAAAGGATGGAATGTTGAGGGGAGACACAACATTAACTGCATGACAATAAGAGCATCAACCTCACAAATCACCTTTCGTCACCCCTCGTTCCAAGCTAACATGAGCCCAAACCGTAAAGCATGCACTTCGGCTGCCATATTTGAACACACACCCAGGTGGGCTGTAAAACCAATAATCCATCCACCAGTAGAGTCCCGAATTAATCCACCTGCCCCAGCAAGACCTGGATTTGCTTTTTTTTTGAAGCACCATCAGTATTAGTCTTAACCACATTGTCAAGCGGTGGTTTCCAACTTATCATCTCTGTTCGACAGAGCTTCTGAGTTCTACCCGCCTTTGCAGAAACAATCTCATGTACATTTCAAGAAAGAAGACGCAACATATCCATATCATTTAACTCCATACGGTCGGTCAGCTTGGAATATTGCTTTGCACCTCGCTGTCCAAATTCTCCAAGCAGCTGTTGCAAATAACACAACAGCCCTCAAACCCCGACTCCTCAGTTGTAAATTCGAATACAACCAAGGGTGCAAGTCTGCACTGAAAAAAGTATTCCATTGATCAGTTGGAATAAAGAATTCACAAATTTTCCTTGCCTCGTCCCTAAGCACATGCAGCACATCCTCTACCATCCCCCCACATATTGAACAACATGGAGCAGAAGACAACCCCCTATAAAACCTGAGAAGATTAGTAACCAAGCGTTCCTTCCAAGCTAGCCATAAAAAAAAGTAAATCCACCGAGAAGGTAAGGGAAGTTTCCATAGCAAAGTGAAGAATCCTTCTTGCTCTTTACCATCTAGACCCATCAACACTTTATAAGCACTGCCAGTTGAAAACACACCATCAGGGGAATACCTCCAAATATATTCATCTACCATCGTGCTCACTCTAGGAAGTGGGTACCCCAAAACCTTCACTGCAAGCTCCGCTGGTAGTGGAGCAAATAATAGCTCTGCATTCCACGTCCCATTCTCCAATATAAAATCACACACCCGTGCTTGAACATCCACAATGGGAGGTAAGGGAGAGTACTCTTCAGCAATCGGATTGCCCAACCAAGCATCAGTCCAAAACTGTGTCATATGACCATTACCAATCCTTTTAGCCATTCCACCTGCCAAGTTTGCTAAACCATAGACTAATCCTTTCCAAGCATGAGACCAAGAGGGACGTCCATTAGCATGGGCTTTAGCAAACTCCAAGACATCACCAGAAACCCCATACGCCACCTTAAAAACCTGGACCCTGCTCGATTCAGTCAAAAATCTCCAAGCGCAATAAAACATTATTGTGATTAGCCATCATCCGAATACCCAGTCCCCCATAACGCTTCGGCAAACAAACATCAGTCCATTTGACCAGATGAAGTGCTCTTTTAGACTCTGTCCCTCCCCACCTCCTATTTAGCTTATCTAGTTCATGCACCACACCATTCGGTAATCGGGCAGTTAACATGGTATAAGTGGGTATGGCTGAAGTGACAGAATTGATTAAAGTCGATCTCCCCGCCAAGCTTAAAAACTTAGCTTTCCAACCATTCAATCTGGAACTAACTTTATCTATTATCTCCCTATATGTAGACTTTGTAACACGGCCATGAATAAGGGGAACTCCAAGGTACTTCCCCAAATCTCTAGTGGAGCTCATACCCAAAATACGACTCACGTTCCTTGCATTATTGCTTGCTGCATGAGGCGAGATAAAGAACTTGGATTTTTCAAAGTTCACCTTAGCCCGCACTAAAATCATCCAAAACTTTTCTTATCCGATGAGCTTGATTCTCCGTTGCTCTCCCAAATAAGAAAAGGTCATCAGCAAAGAATAAGTGAGATATTGAAGGACCTCCTTTCCCCAAAGTAACCGGCTTCCAACTTCCACGCTGAACTTCACTCATAATCAGATGACCCAAGCGCTCCATACATAACACAAAAAGGTATGGAGAAATTGGGTCGCCTTGACGCAGACCTCTCTGAGGTTCAAAACTATCAGTTTTCTCCCCATTCCACAAGACTGCGAAGCTGGTGCTTCTAACACATGCCATAATCAATTTCACCCAAGAATCGGGAAAACCAAAATAAACAAGAGTCTCTTGCAGAAAATCCCACCGAACTCTATCATATGCTTTTTCAAGATCAATCTTAAGAGCCATGAGGCCATTCTTGCTTTTAGACCTCCTGATAGTGTGAATAATTTCCTGAGCCACCATAATATTATCTGCAGCTTGACGCCCTGGAATAAAAGTAGCTTGGAAAGGTGCAATCAAATCATTCAGCATAGGCCTCAGTCGGTTCACCAAAACCTTTGTTATGATCTTATAAACCACTGTGCACAAACTAATAGGCCGAAACTGTTTAAAAGACTCCGGGCATGGAACTTTAGGAAGAAACACTAACAAAGTGTGATTTATGCTAGCAGGAAATTCACCAGAATGAAAAGCACCACGTACCATCTCAACCAAAGAATCCTTGACCGAACCCCAGAAAGCTTGATAGAAGCCCGCATGAAAACCATCCACACCAGGCGCCTTCCATGGTCTCATTTGGAATAAAGCCATTCGAATCTCCTCCTCTGTAACTTCCTGACTTAGAGCAAGGCTATCCGTCGGAGAAATAACAGGATGTGGTATCTCAGGTAGCACCAACCGCTCTGAAGAATCAACACTAAACAATTTTTTATAAATAAAAGGCTCTGCAAGACCTTAAGCATATTTTGATCAATCACCCACTGCCCCTCATCATCTTTCAAGCTAGCAATTTTGTTACGACGTCGTCGGCAGATCGTCGATACATGAAAAAATCTTGTATTTCTTTCCCCTTGCTGTATCCATTGGACTCTAGATTTTTGAGCCCAAAAAGTGTCTTCTTGTTCCAAAATCACGTTATATTCAGAAAGAAATTGTTCCTCCAACAATTCCAACTGGTGGGATCTTTGTTGAGCTAGAGCACGTTGAACTCCACTTATACGAGCTCTAAGTTTCTTTTTCTTCCTAAAAAGATTTCCAAACGACTTCTTATTCCATTCTTGAAGAGACACAGCCAAATTCTCCCCCTTTTCAGCTATATTCCCATGTGAATGAGCCCACACACTCTCAACCACCCCTCGAAACTCGTTATTAGCAAGCCACATAGCTTGAAAACGGAAAGGGCGTAATGAGGGATCCCCTTTGCAAGGAAGTGAACATTGAAGTACAACCGGGCTATGATCGGAATTCAGTCGTGGCAGATGAGTGACAAGAGCTTCAGTTCAGGAAATAATAAGCGCCACTCTGAATTAGCCATTACCCTGTCCAACCGTTCCTGCACCTTTGCTAACCCTTTCCTACTATTGCACCAAGTAAAGGCCGGACCCTGAGAACCCAAGTCAATAAGACCACAATTATGTTTCATGTCATTAAACCTCCTGCATCGACTAAGAGAGGGTTGCGACCCGCCAAACTTTTCCAAACTAGACGTAATATCATTGAAGTCACCCATAACTACCCATGGGACAGAAACATCAGTAGCAAACTCCTCCAGATGCTTCCATAAATTCATACGGCACTCTAGAACTGGACTGGCATAAACCACCGATAGAAGAAAAGATGCACTCCCACTTCGCCTAACGTAAGCATGCACTACCTGGGAAGATAAGTACAACATCTCAAGCTGCACAATCTGGTCATCCCAAAGGATCCAAATACCACCAGCGAAACCAATCGGATCTACAGACTTCGAAAATGGGAATCGTAGAGCAACGCGCTGCGCCCTTTCCCCCGAAATTATTGGCTCTGCCAGAATTGAAGGCTTCACAACTTCTAACAAGTCCTTCGTCGTTCTCAAAAACGCTTTTTTCCCCGCCCCTCTACAATTCCAGAATAACACAGCCATAAAGAAAGAGATGAAGCAAAGACACCAAACGGTGTTATACAGCTTGCATTCGGTCAGCAAGAGAAGCCAAACCATCCTGACTAGCATTGTCATCATTAACACAACCTGAATGAGAAAGCCCAGTGTCCAACTTATCATTCGAAACGTGCGTCACAGCTAGTTCAACCTCCATCCCTGTGGCTTCAGGCGGGTTTTATTGGGGAAGAACAGCAGGATTAGAAACATCAGAAGAAGGTGGGGGTGCACTGTTGGTGACAGGAGAAGGGTTGGGCGAAGAGGGTCTGAAAGAGCTGAGCCGCTAGGCGATGGGGCGAAAGATACTCGAGCGAAGCGAAGAGGGTTCTTTAATAGAAATACCCTTGGATGGCAAAGGCCCAAGCCCAGATGGGAAATTAAGAGACCCTAAACTAGGCCCAGCAGAAAGGCCCGACGATGAGCCCGCGTGGAAAACAAATGGTGTTTGCTTGCCCACAGAAGAGTTATGCATGGCTCGACGTGGAGCCAAATCCTTCCCATGCACAAAAACCGCCTTGTCCTTCTCTTTCTTTCCCTTATTAACAGGATTCTTCCCACTCTTACCTTGCTCAAGCTGACTACCAAAAATACCACCCTGCCTAGAATTGGCAACACCATGATGGCTTTAATTCCTCCATTAGCATTAAGAGAGCTATTATCGGACAAGGCAGCAAATCGATTCCCCGAATCAACCCGAGAATCACTCTTCGAATTTGACTTGCCTTTTTCAGAAGAGGTTGACTGAGACTTTCGGGATCGCCGCTGGGCAATCATCCAAGGACCGAAGATTGAGTCATCCTCCTTATCGGCAGACTTCTCCGGTGGCGGCGCAGCGTTTTGGTTAGGCTGTTCATTGACTATGACAGATGGACAACCCTCCCTTCGATGGCCAAAGCGACCACAATGGAAACAAATCATGTGTAACCCCTCATACTCCACTGTTTGGATATGCTTACCGACAACCAATTTCGGCAGGAGAGCTTTGGAAAGATCAACCTCCACACAGAGACGAGCAAATCGTCCCCTAACAGCATCTTCAGTATTTCTATCAATTTGGATAACCTTACCCACAAGAGAACCCATCCTTGTAAGAGCAAGAGAATTGTAATATTCCACGGGTAACCCAGGAAACCGAATCCAAGCTATAACCTTGTTAATAACATCCACACTGGGATCAAAGTTTGGCGCCCATTGTCGCACCGTGAGATAATGACCCCCTATAATCCAAGGACCCCCCGTAAGCACATGAAGATAATCTTACTTTTTCTCAAACTTGAAAAGGAAGTAGTCATGGCTAAGATCCACCACCAACTATCTCCCTTCCAACTGCCACATCTGTTTAACCCTAGCAGATAAGGCTTGAAAACCCAGAGTTTTCCCAAGAAGCTTGACAATTAAGGCTTTCTGCCAAGGCTTCCGCATCTCCATTTTCTCCTCCACTTCGTTCCTCAGTAGAGCATTTATTTTATCCTCCCGAGAGAAAGTAACCCGAGGCTCCTTAGAATCCTCAATGGCTTCATCATCAGACACACAATTATCAAATTGCATTTCATCATCCATATCTGAAGCTGACCAATCCGACCAGTTCTTAGGATCATCTTTATCACCAGTCAACATATCCTTATAAGAAAAGGATGAACCAGAACCATTTTGCACTGGTTGCTGCCCTTCAGGATGAGAATCCGAACTCTCCAAAATCTCATCATCATTCCCAGTACCAGTTCTCTTAAATTTATTTTTCGTACGTTTTGAATATCACTTTCATTCTCCGGATTAAGAGAACCATCCGCCGCCACTGGTTGACTCATGCTTGAAAGAACCCCAATTTGCTTTTTTCTTAAGATGACGTTGCTTTAAGATATACTGCATTTATTTTATATATAAATATAATAATATAGTATATCATTCGTGTAGTATATCATTCGTGTCTCTGTTACAACACGACGAAACTAAATGGTTCGAATGAAGAGAAAAAAGAATAATAATTTGGAGGCTGTACACCTAATTTTCCTGGGATTGTAGTTCAATCGGTCAGAGCACCGCCCTGTCAAGGCGGAAGCTGCGGGTTCGAGCCCCGTCAGTCCCGACCTAGGATCCGATGAATCGATCAATTCATCTCTTCATTTTCTGTAAAAAGAAAAGAAGAGACAAAGAGTAGGATCTAATTCCCAGCAGGAGGATCCTTCTTTCCTCTCGCCATCATCAAGAGTAGGCACCTCTTAAACTATGTGAAGGTTAGCAGGTCACTCGATGAGTTGATACGTATATAGAGTAGCTGGTCATCGTCCATTCCGGGTAGTGGCACAACCATGAATTAAAGAATCTAACTCGATCATCCACCCCTGTATACAAAACCCCTACCGAAAGCAAGTGGGATAAAGTGTTTGTTTAAAAGGTTCTGAAAGAAACCTTGTGCTCCAACTCCACCGGTAGATGACAAGCTTTCCCATAAACTAACCTATATGGGGGCATGCCTATTGGTGTTTTGTAGGCTGTCCTATAGTCCCAAAGAGCATCATCCAACTTGAGACTCCAATCTTTTCTTCTTGGATTCACCACCTTTTCAAGGGTGGACTTCACTTCTTTTCTTTGTTGGAGGTCTCGGCTTGTCCACTAGTTTGTGGATGGTATGGAGTTGAGGTTCTATGATGAACATGGTATTTCCTCATTAATGCATCAAAGACCTTGTTGCAAAAGTGTGTGCCTTTGTCACTAATGATTGCCTTGGGGACACCCTTCCTAGCAAAAAGACCCTTCAAGAAATTAACAACAGTGTTAGCATCATCATTTCGGGTGGCTTTAGCTTCCACCCATTTAGAAAGATAATCAACAGCCAAGATAATGTAAACATTGTTGCAAGATGAAGGAAAAGGGCCCATGAAATCAATACCCCAAACATCAAAGACTTCACACACAAGAATGGGCACTTGAGGCATTTCATTTCTTTGATAAATCTTGCCCACTCTTTTACATCTATCACATACTTTGTAAAACAAGAATGCATCTCTAAAGAGAGTAGGCCACATTCAAGGACTTTCCTAGCTGTCCTTTTTGGTCCAAAGTGACCACCACATTCTAAAGAATGGCAAAAAGATAGGATAGATTTAATTTCATGATCCGGAATGCATCTTCTTACCACTTGGTCACTACAATGCTTATACAAGTATGGTTCATCCCAAATGTAGTACCTAGCATCATTAATGATTTTCTTTTTCTTAGCATGGCTTAGGTCACTAGGGAACTTTCCACTCACTAAGTAATTGACAATATCAACATACCAAGGGAAAGTGGGAACCAAACTTGCAACTTCCTTGCAAGCTAAAAGTGAATGAGGTTCTGCAAGAATTGGTGGAGCTAGTGTGATGCTCTCGGGTCCTAAGGAGTAAAGCCACTAACCTAGGGAGCATAGAAGGATTTGGCACCAAAAAAGAAACCCTCAACACATTCGGGTGCCATGTTTTCTTCCTTCATGGGTGCACCCACCAAGTGGGAAAGAGCAAACAAGTGCTCATCCGGAAAGGAGTCATTGATGGGAGAGGACTCACTTTCCACTTGGAGCCTACTAAGATGATCGGCCACCAAGTTTTGTGCACCACTTTTGTCTTTGATCTCAAGGTTGAATTCTTGCAATAAAAGCATCCACCTAATAAGTCTAGGTTTGGTCTCTTTCTTAGCAAGTAGGTACTTAATGGCTGCATGATCAGAATACACAATCACTTTGGTACCTAACAAGTATGACCTAAACTAAATAAGGGCAAAGACAAATAGGTAAAAGCTCCTTTTCTGTTGTGGTGTAATTCCTTTGGGCTTCATTAATAGAATAGTTTTGGACTAATCTTTCCTCCTCTTCGAGGATGATGGATCCGGGGAGGGGGGAAAGATGAGGCTATCTGGTAGATAAAGACAGATCAACATGTCCTTGCTTCGAATATCAGATAAGAAGAGATTCTGACGTCTGAGATTGCGTGCCTTGCCCGGTCCGTGACTAGGGGAGCAAGAAGAAAGTAGTTAGACCGAAGCTTACCGAAAGGCTAGTTTCCATACATAAGCATTTGCAGGTACCTCGAGGGACAAAGCACAGACTGAAAGATCCTCATCTGCGGCAATGTGAATTTGCCGATGGATTCCGAGTGACTAACTTACTTGACAGAAGACTGATCAGCTGACTTTGAAAATGGCTTGAGAGAGACGGATAGAGGGTGACAATGAATCCGAGGAAAATTCCTCTAATTCATTTTTTCCTTCTTTTTCAGAGCCCCAGGGAAGGTAGTGTTTCAATAGTTCCGAGTCAGCGGTTCAACGCTGCTTTTGCGTAAATTCCTTCCCTCTTTCGCCCAGTTCCTCGAGAATCTAAAAAATTGTTTGACTTTGAATGCCTCACCTGTTCGCCTTTGGCTCACCTCTTCGCCCCTCACTTTGAAAGCAAGGAAGAAAGGAGCTTTTCACTCGCGAAAGAAGTAACCACTCGGGCAAGAGCTCCCTGGTAAGATGAAGGGTCTTCCCCAGAAGGAGAGATGAGTACTGGAAGGTGAAGATGAAGGAAGGGCTGAAACACAGTAAAAACCATTAATTGGAGTAAAGAAATACGAGCAATCCGCGGGAATAGCAAATGTAGCCCCCATCTCTTAAAAAGAAGAGGATAGATAGGTCCACGAGTTGAGACAGAGAAGTTCTGACTAATCAAGTAGGAGTTTACCCACGATAGTCAGAGGCAGTATCCGTACCAAAGAAGGGATAGGTGTAGTCGCATTCGATCGAGAGCCGTGAATACCTTACCAGCACTCAGAAATAGCAAAACAAAAGGTCTACGATAAGATAGAACCCGGCTCATTCAACCCAATACATGAATATGTAAGCTGGAATGAATGATTGATCTGCGGATAGACAGAAAGATTCCGTTCCTGAATGACTATGGTAGTGCCTTATTCGAGAAAGGAGTGCTCCTATTTAGTCTAATCAACTTTTGCGAATCCTATCGTAGCTGGCCGTGGAATCATATGATGGGATTTCAACTACGGATATATGTCTGTGTCAGCATCTCTTCCTGGCGAAAACTACCATGTCGATTCTAGCTTTAGCTTTTGAAGCGGCTGAAAAAAGGGGCGTATAGGCCAGTTTCATCCGCTTCAAAAGCGGAGCTTGGAACTATGCCTCCGGGCCTTGGTCTATCAATTTAATAACCGATGCTTTCTATCCTTACGAACCTGCCTTGGCATATCTTCCTGCTCAGAACAAAACCTGGTTCACTTCTCTAATTACGTATCTTATCCTGCTCTTCTAGTAAAAAAGGCGATGCTCCGCTCAATAGAGCCTAGCCCGCTTAGCTACATGGCCCCTGTCTCGCTCGTCCAAGATTAGGGTCGGTGCCTCTTTCTTTCAGAATAGAGGCCCTGGTTTAGCTCCCGTTTTGCTTTAAAAGTCAAAAGGCTCAAACCGCCAACTCCAGCTTGCCTTCTAACTCTCTGAATCTCCTTCCGCCAGGTTGTCAGCCGGGCGGCCTTCTTTTTTGCTCTTCACTCGTCACCTTGTCGCTTCATTTTTTCCTAAGTTCGTAGCCTTAGCAGCAGCAAACCCTAGCGCTACCTTTAGAAAAGAAAAGCCTAGCTTATCCTACTCCTTCTAGTCCTTCTCTTTTATGGATTCCTATTCTTGATCTTGATATTATTAAGGAGTTTTTTAGGAGGTAGTAGATCAGTCTTCGAATAGGGCTGTAGCTGCAAGGAAGAATGCTTTGGACAAGGTTTGGGTAAAGAATTTGATGCTCTTACTTAGTAGTGGACCCTCTATAAGAGTCTATCCTATTTGACTGCTGCCAAGCCGCTTACAATAAGAAAAAGGGCAAGCATCGCTCCTCACACATCAACGACCGGATGCAATTGCACAAGCAAGAAAAAGCGTCTTTCTTGCTTCGTTATAACTTAGACTCAAAAAAGAAGTCGAGCCCAGGATTACAACAAAAAGAATCCTTAGCTCCTCTCCCTTCTGGTCGATAAGGCGAGCATTTCTTGAACCTGCGAAATTAGTTTCATAGTCAGTTGCAAAAGAACTAGAATGAAGACCATCTGGAGCTATGTCTGAAAGTATATTAATGTAGGTAGGCTTAGCGCTTGGTAGGTCAGGAGCAAAGGTTGTAGTAATTCCAATCCAATTTCTGAAGCAGGGGATATCCGGTTCACTTTTCATGGGTTTCCTAATAAAAAAGCCCTGTTCTAGCAAACTAAGAACTCGTTTTTATACTGAAAGGAAATGGGCCCGACAATAAGAGGCGAGAATGATTACGCGATTGTTCTTCAAAGAAGACAGGATTCACACCTTCCCCCAAGTAGACAGCCAAGTCTGACAGCTCAATCTTGTTCATTCTTTGCGGGGGTTTTCTCACTACTTTGCCAGTGGAACATTAGGTTCCCTTTCTCGTTTTCTGCTTAGGAAATAGCTTCCTCAGCGATCTGCCTCATTGCAGGAGGAAGGAAGCAGAGCAAGCACTGGAAGGAAGCCTAATGCTATGATTTCAGACCATGCTTGGGGCGCTTCCTCCTTAGTTAGTGCTTTTGAAGTATCCATTGAAATATCTCTTTCAGTGCCACAAAAAAGCATTGCCCTTCGTAGCTGCATTAGGAGACATTAGATAGACGGAGGTGATAGACTAAGAGAGTCGGCTAGGTAGTACACAACGAGGATTCCCCGCCTGACATCTAGGAGAGCTCCTTTCTGCTGTGCTTGCCACTACTTAATAATAGGGTTTTCGAGTAGAATAAGTAGGCTCGGGGGGAAGCACTCCTCAGACAAGTACTGCACTAGAGACCATTACTAGATGTCAGTACCAAGTGCGAGTACTAGAGCGACAAACCCCGGTATAAGCAAGATCCCTTTCTTTGGAACAAAGGACAAAGGTTCCGAAGGAAATGAAGCTCGATCCGAGAAAGGAGTTTGATCATTATTATTAGACCTTCCCCTCTTTGGGCGTACTAACATGTTGTATACGAATTCGCCTTTAGAGCTTTACTAAAATCACTATCAAACGATCCATGAAGAAAGAGTTCATTCTAATCAAGGAAGAGGTCAACTCTTATAACGAAGGAGCGGAGCAGCGAGCCTTTGATGCTTTAATCTCACAAGGGATTCCGTTTATCCCCGAAGCCGATTGTTCCGAACGAAGCTACATTTCTATACGATAGGCGAAGGAAAGACCCCCATTGTTACCGAATGCAAGCAAGGTACGCAACTCGGGTGGAAAGGCAGGCTGGTCTCGCGAAGCCGGTCACTCTGAAGTGGGCATTGACTCTTCGCCCCCAAAAATCTTGTAAGAAAGTTCATTCTGAACCTCGCGGTCACTGAAAGACTGCTTGAATATGATGATGGGAATGGTCTAACTTAGCCAGCAGGCCTAGATGCGGAGGAGGCCCTATCAAGTAAAGGAGGTGACCTTAGTCAGTCTATGGTATGAAGCTTTTCTTATCTTCCACACCCTTCCCCAAGGAAAAGATGTTGCTGCTCGACCTTTGGTGCCTAAAAACATATGGGCAAATTGCTGGTAAGAAGAAGCAAGGGGAAAGACAAGCGGTGACTTATGGCTGAATCCTTTCTAAGGTTACAGACGGAGGCAGGTGGCAACAGGTTGACGCCCCCTTGTCCTGGAGGCTCTCACTTTTTTTACGCCTGATGAGTGGGACACCCTAAAGGAAAGGGTTCCTATTTGATAAGCGAGCTGCTTCACGATGTGACGTATAGAAAGTCGAAGCAAAGATAGAGAAGAGAGCCGAATCAAAGGAAGCCCACGTTGGACGAAATCCTTTCATTATCGATTCTCTCGATTATACTTACCGTGGATCGTTAATAAAGAAGAATCAACTACCCTCTTTATCTTGATCTGGTGCTAAGCCCACACTTCCTTCTCCTTTTGCAAAGAAAACAATGAATTTAAGGAGTGTCAAATCTTGAAAGTCTCGTACTCGTAGCTTAGTCCTCTCCCTATTATCATTATCACGAATTGGAGAACGGCCGTACCCGACCTACCTTCTTTCCTTGCTAGGAGCCTTACAACTTTCCTTGCTAGGAGCCTCAGGGGAGGGGATTAGAAAGAATCAGATCTAGTCCCTCGGGGTACGATTCTGAGTAGGTGGGCAGAGAGACCTCATGAACTTAAATTAAAGTAGCTAAGCCGAGCACGACGAGTGTCTGATGAAGCATCCTCGGCTAGAACATCTTCAACGTGACGACTCAACTTGTTACGCACGCTTCCCCAACGGATATAGTGAGTGTGCCGGTGTAGGAGTTCCTTACTCTCGGGGCAGGAAGGCCAAGTCCATAGTCAATGTATTAGGATTAGGTGCATCCCTGCCCCCTCTTCTCTGGGGCCTTCAGACGCTGTTGACTGCTTTCCTACGGGCTTACTTTCGGGCAATAACGACGAATCCTACGGCACGGAAGTGTAACGGGCAGGATCAATTACGTAACCTCTTGGTGGAGGACAGAATAGCACTACTTAGTGAGCTTTTAGTATACAGGGTCCGCGGAATTCCACCTACTAATATAATATTTTGTTGAAAATGGTTGGCACCATCCAGGGTTCTCATTACCCTGGGTGAGGGGAGCTTCCAACTCCCGCCCACTAGGCGTGATGAGCACGTAGAGAAATCTGCATGCGAGTTGCCCCTGGTGGATTGCCAGAAGCACTCACATCGGTTGTGAATCTCAATGGAAGGAAGTGCTTAGGCTGAACATTGGTCTTCACGATATGGTGTGACATTAAGTCTTTCATTTCCTCCCTTCTTAAGGAGCTGATACACCACCTGGTTGGAACCCAGGCGCCCCCCAACGGCTCCCGAATTGGGAGTCGTCAAGGAAAGTTGGGAACTCGGTAGGGGTCATTGGACGGCTGAGGGAGCCTCTTTGGTAGGCGTGAATACCTCGGAACCAAGCATTCCGGGTTTCTGTCTATCAAATCCAATTTGAAAATGACTATCTTCGCATTGATATCTATGCCTTACAGAGCCGGGGCTATAAATATGGCTCTGAACAGTTTAACACATCTTCATTTTTGTAAAAATTCTATGGCGGTGCGCTTCGTCGGGTTCCGTACGTATACTGTGCATTTCCGTTCTTACTGTCAGGTTGTTAAGAGAAGTTCTTTATCGCTTTCTAGACGTAGTTATGGTATAGGTAATGGTAATTGTATTGATATTGGTAATATGTTTCGATTGAAGAATCGAAGTTATTCAACTTTAGATACTACTATTCTTAGAAAGAAGAAGAGAGTGGCATCTACACTCCTACGAGTACTGGTCGTAGCTTCTACGCTTTATTCTTGTTTTTTATTTTATGATGCATTTGGATGCTCTCTCTCTATCAAGATTGGGAGCGCTTTCTTAACAAAGGCGCTCCCCCTTTTTTTGGTTAAGGCGGGCTTCCCCTCTGGGCTTGTCTTCACTCTAGGATTTGCCAAGAAGGTCCTCCTCGCATCCGATACGGATGCCTATCTCGGGAACATGGTCTTACCTTCTGGTTCTGGCGCTTCAACCTCGGAAGCCAGCGTAAGCGTAAACCCCGCGCCTGGTGGGAATAACGCGGGGCCGTCGAATGCTGGTCCTTCTAACGCGCCTGGATCCCCTTGGGGATCTTTTCCATCGGTGCCCGAGGACTTAAGCTCCCAGCCCTCTGATGCATCGATCCCCTCTTTACCCTCTTTCCCAAACGAAAGGGAGCCGTCGGTAACCCATCCATCGGGTTCCTCGTCTGGAGCTGGTAATTCCATGCCGGAGCCAGATGAGAACACGCTTTTTTGGCAGCAAAGCGTGGAAACCCGCTTTAGGGAATTTTGAAAGGCGAATAACTTACATATTCCGCGCCCTCATACCATCATTGAACTTCGTGAAGAAGTATGTGGGAACAATGCTAGCAAATTTGAACTTTCTCTGATTCTACAGGATTTTAATAAGCCTGATAAACCTGAATGGAAAAATAAATGACTTTCAACGAGGCGAAACAATAATTCATTTTTCATTTTATTTTGAATGTTTATAGGGGTTTTCGCGTAGCTTTGGATTTGATAAAGTCCCCTCAAAAAGTGAGGAGCCGCTGACCGAAAGGAAAGCGGGTAGGCCGTCGTTTGCTTTTTTAGAACAAATCGGGGGTCGGTGGAGCTGTTGCCCAGCAGAAAGAAAAACTTTTTTCTTTTTTTGCATTGGTTTGATTATAAAGTAAAGGAGCTTCTCGTAGTGAGATCGCTGGCCCTTGTCATGGTGAGTCAACTGTAGTTTAGTTGCTTTCCGTGATAGGGGGAAAGGGAGAGGTGAGGCGGGCCCTTTCACCAGACTACTTTACTAGCTTTTTTTCATTCAAAGTACAGGAACTGGTTTATCAAAAGGGGTCTAGAACTACAGTGATCTGAGACCTTATTCCCTTTCCCTTGGTCTGGAAGGTAGGTTATGTAGGCTACAACTGTTCATAGGTTGTTCGATCGCTAATGGCCAAATAAAGGTCTTCCTGTAGCATTTGGGGTTATGGATGCTGACTTTATTTTATAGCGGGTAGTGTGGGATCCGTAGTCGGGGAGCCAGGCACATAGAGATAGGGACATCCATCGGTAAGTCAATAATGACAATAATTGAATAAGAACATGGGGAAGCCAGCACGCGGTACACAGCATACAGGAGGAGCGAAGGAATAGGCTTTGGAAAGCCAACCCGCGAGAAGAAGCAAGCTTCTCTCTTGAATTGCTCTTGCTCTATCTGTCGCCTCGTAAGAGGAGTACTTGACAGCAGAGCCTGGGTATTTTTCGATGGCTACCCGCGAGGTCAATTGTGCTAGCATCTGGTTCTTTAACGAGAAGTGGGACCAGCTGCTTCAAGACTCTTTAGAGCTATAGGAAGAAAGAGAAGGGGTCGAAACACTTCTAGGAGGGTGAGGAAGAATGAATGATTTGAACCATTCATTAGGTTTATAGAGTAGAACAAGCCAGCAAGCAAGACTGCGAAGAAAAGGTTCGCTCGGTGTAGGTATAACCTTGATGCGCGTAGCTATTGCCTTGATCCCTTGGTCTGCTCGGGTCATTCCATTCCATTGATACACTGCTCACAGGTCAGTCCATTGATACGCTCATAGGGCTCGTCGTTAGGAAGAGGTGGGCTGACAAGGAGAGGAATCATTCCCATCGGTGAAATGAATCTCTTCTCCCAGATCTTCTTTGTAGTCCAACTTGGTATATGTATGAATTCATGTTGTCAGTCTCAGTTGGAGGAATAGTGTGACTTGGCTGCTTCCTTCGATAACTTGCTTATTTCTTTCTTTTTAGACTATATCTATAGCCTCACACTCGCCAGCTGAGTCCGTTGGCTAGTTTTGATCACCCCGAATTCTATTTATCATGCGAGACGGAGGTAGACGATATAAATGTCAATCGCGGGTTAACTACTTATTGGATTTGAAAGACCCATTGATGGCTATTCTGCTCGCTCTCAGGAGCTTGAGTAGACCGTTCGGAAACAACTCTTGAAGAGCTTTTCCTTACCTATGTCCCTTAGCCAATCAAGCCTGACTTTCCCTTTTATTCTTTTGTTTCCTGCCCCGCTATCCAATCTAATTCAAGACCCAGAAATTCGAACAAGATAGTATCCAGACTTTTAGACCAAGCTTTCAAGATTAAGGGCGCCCTAGCTAGTTCAAGTTCTCCCAATTTGAACTCGTACCCAAGACTAGAAGGAATAAGGGAGGGGAAGGAAAGCACTTCTGGATTAATTGAGTGCATACCCAGTAGCAAATGGAGGAATAAGGGCAGCTGCTAAGATCCCAAATCGAGATTGGCTAGATGAGAGTAGCTTAAGCTTATGCCCGGCTCGGAAAATGATGTTTGATAAGATGGATCTGTTTAAACAAAAATCTGCTCTTTGAAGGAAAGAGAAAGAAAGGAGCAAAGAGTATTTGTCCAATGATTCCTGAAAGAGGAAATTCTTTGCTTCCTGTGCGGATACTGCTTCCTTTAGCATAAGCCTAGTTCTTCCAAGCCAGGCCAGAGAGTTAGAGGGGCGTAAGGTCTTATCTGAGAAAGAGAAATCTCCACGTGAGCAATAGTGGATTTATGGTCAATCAGGTTAATCCCGAACAGCCTAGTCTATCCCGAAAGTGCCACACCCTATTTTGCATTCGATGCCATCGTCTGTACTTAGCATGCCCCCTGCAATCCTTATAAGGAGGAAAGGCAGAAGATTAATTACAAAGCGTATATCTTTCACATAGGAGTAGGTAAGAGCTTCAGTGAGAGAAAAGGATTGAATGCGAGAGGTCCTTCGAAGAGCATATTTTTTCCCTTTTGTACGATCCGGAGATCTCAGCAAGGTTGCCTTAGAGAGTAGCAAAGAAGCACTTTTTTTTTTTCTCAAAATGTATGTAAGGGGATTTTTTTAAGTGATTCTCGGCACTCAGATTCAGTGAGGGAGCTTAGCTTTTAATGATAAAGAATAATGGAGAGGGGCATGAAGCCTCTCAGAAAGAAGGGCTCACTTTTCGACATGGGAGTCCTTGGTTTGCAAAGGACCCCCTGCGCTGGACTACTCTTTCTCGAACACGGAGAGCAGGAGAAGAGGACTCGTCCTATTTGTGATCTACCGATTCTTACCTTTCTGACTGATTGATATTAGAAAGAAAGTGAGTCCTCAGGATTCAAGACCGACCAAGGAGAAGGTCAACGGGTGAGGAGCGAGCGAGAGCATTGACTTATTACTTACTCATGAACGCCACGGCTTCCAAGTCTCAATTCAAATTCATTAGAGACCTACTCACGATCGCAAGTAGTCGAATCAAGCCAAATCGGCTATGGAGCTCCCTCGTTCACTCAGCATAATGGATATGGATAAGCAGAATGTGGGGAGGGCTCGGAAGACTCTCTCTCCTTCTATACTCTTAGAGGGAGGGATCCTTTATTAGATAGAGGTAGTGTCAGGGAGGAAGATAGAAAGAAAGTAGCCATGCATAGAAAAGGTTAGAGAAATGTCAATCCTCAGAAGCAAGAGTGATGAGTGGATTCTTGCAGAGAAGAAGGCGTGCTTGAAAGTGGTGTGTCTGGTCTCTATACCCATTCTTCTCCTGCGCTCCCGGGGTTCAGAATCAGTCACACGGCTCCGCCCCTTGCGCTAGTGCTTCGCTCCTCTCTCCTACTGATGAGGTCCTCTCGAGACTCCTTTCCCTGTTCGCCTCTTCTCTTCTATTATAGGTATAGGTGCCAGGTAGGCTTCGGACTACTCAGAGTTGGCTTGACTCCTTGAATGAATCTCTATCGTCGAGAGAGTGGGCCTAATACCGGAGGAGGGGATAGGCCTCCTTATTCCTGGTTGGATGCCCTCTGGATATTGTTTTCTAGGTTTCTTACTTACTGAGAGTGGGCGGGGCTCTTTCTAGTCTATTCACTGTTCAATCCTCGTCTAGTGGAGTGAATCAATGCATCTTCGGCTAGTTAGTGAAGCGTAGGACTCCTGCTGTCTCATTACTGAGAGTGGGCCTGATACCGGAGGATGTATCGGTGCTAGGCTAATTTATTCTGGTCAGATGCCCTAGGGAAGAAAATCTTTCGTTTTAGGTATGATATGAGGAGAGAGAAGAGACCTTCTGAAGAGAGACCGCGCAGGGAATTTAGAACACTTGTTCATCATACTTACTTGTTCAGAACACTTTCACTTCCGAAAGAATACATCTCTGAAAAGTAGTTCGTTTCTCTCGTACCTTAAATGAGATTCTTTTCCTTTGAGCTGGAGAGTGGGACAAGAGCCAGAACCTAAACAGCACTTTTGAGATCTTTTAGATTAAGATACTTGCAACTTTGATCTGTTTTTTATAAACATTATCTGAAGTTAACTTATACTCTCTCAGCTTTTCATGATCCTATCTCATTAATTCAGGGTATTAAAATGATGATAGGGTGCAAAAATATGCTTCAAATCAAAATCTATCTTAAGAAAAATTGGCTCTTTAAGTCAGTTTTAATTGCATTTGCTTCTGATTCATCATTGGAGTCTTCTCCTGGTATCTGATTTAGGGGTTTCTTTTGCAGCAGGTGACTTATATGTATAATATCCAATTTATGAGTCAAATTGCCTCTTTTTAATCAGAGTGAATTTGAATCCCCAAAAATCTATCTTATATTAAAAGACACGGGAGAAAGAGGATGTTCATTGAATCTCGCCAGGCCATCAAGGAAGCGGTAGTCAGAGTCACGCACTTGCCTATCCCCTCGTGTAGCCATCCCAAGGAGCTGTACAGTGGTACAAGAGCAAGAACTAAAACATAACTTTAGTGGTACAAGAGCCATAACGAAAACAGCACATTTTCTATCAACTATATTCAGATACTTGTACTTGATCAGATACTTTCTTTAATGTGTGTGCAAAATTCATTCATCCTCATTTCATATTCAATTCTTAATCCCCCATGCTCAAAAGAAGGCTGGTGCTCTTTACTGAAAGAGCTCTAGAACTCGCTGAAATCGCTCTAGAACGCACCTTTTATGTCCCAAAGGTCGAATATAATATAATATACTACTTCAAGTGAAAAAGGGCTCTTAAATGCTCTTTTTAAGCTATAGCTATCTCGGGTATTTCAAATGGCTACTGTCGTTCATTCTGGAGTCGTTCATTCGCCAGCCATTGACAACTATCCGACGGGCAATAAGTATTCACTATAACAATCTGAATCTGATTAGAAGTAGTAATTTGCGCCCCTTTTGAGTCCAAAAACCTCCATTTTACCGGGGTTGGTCTCAAATTAGCTCATTTCCAATGACTCCTTGAGGGAAAAAAGTTTAAAGCGAAAATCCCGGGGTTTATCCCTTAAAAGTCAAGGGTGGCAGTAACTGGAAGTGCATTTTGTGGATTAAAGCTTTTCTTTATCAGAAAGGGTTTCCATTTTCTTTCTTTCTGGATTTGATCTTTCCTGGGCAGCAATAGTATGTGCATTTTTCCCAAGCGACTCTAGATAAGAGCTAGCTAGATCAAGTGAGGAACCGGCTATCCAGCACAGGTCCATTCTTTCTCTAGACCCTTGCTAGTTGTACCAGCTAGCAAATGCCCTTGCTAGTTGTAGCAAATACCCTTGCTAGTTGTACCAGCTACAGAGCCCAGGTTGTACCAGCTAACCATATAAAGTAAGGCGATAGACTGAAGTAGACTGAAATGCCTACCCGACTCCTTGTCATCTAAATAGCTGCTTTCTAACCTCCCTATGAACTCATATCCTAGGTTCCTCATATCCTAGGTTCCCTATGATAACTTATAGCCTAACCCTAGGTTCCCCATTCACTCATATCCTAGGTTAGCCTAGGTTCCCTATGATAACTTATACCCCTACCCCCAAGGTTCCCGATGAACTTCTATCTATTAAGATAAGGAATAAGGACTGGATTCTTATAAGATAAGGACTGGATTGTAGAGTAAAGAGAACTACTTGATTGTGCCGTATAATTACGAGCGAAAACAAAGTATAATCAATAATCACGAGTCCCGAGGAGCTCGCCTCATCCCTATGATATGATCTTCCCGTGAAAACGATACAAAGAGTGAGAATGGCACATAAGCATAAGAGTAGATAGCCCACGTTTCGGTAGGTTTCTTTCCTCAACTCAAGGTCTCAGTCAGCACTATTTAGCAGATGAAGCAACCGGGCTCTTTTCTACAGAAGCAGGTTCCAGTCTCATTCCTGAACTATTTGAATTAGCTAAACATTCACTATTCCAATTAGGTAATTTCTTTTTTTTTAGGTAAACGGTAAACATGAACTATTCTATTCCAATTAGGTAAAGTAAACTAAACATGAACTATTAGTAAACCCTTATCTTATAGAGTGAACTTTCCTAAGCCTGAATCCCTTATTATGTGAGATTGAGATAGCATACACATACTATCTCATATAGCCCACACGTACCATCGCGTGATAAAGCCTCTTTTTCTAAGCAATCCCATTAGAATTAGAGGTCGCGTGAGAAGTAGGACTGAATGGACAGATAAAGATCTGGCTCTCTTCCACAGTGGCATAGCTAAACGAAATGCATTTAGGAGTAGTGCTCCCCCTGTGCAAACCCTCTCCCTAAAGAATCCCGGCAAACCCTACAAACCCTCTCCCTGGGCATTCGCATACCTAATACCTACTCTCTCTATTCTAGCATCTGGGCATTCGCATACCTACTCTCTAGCATACCTAATTCTAGCATACCCACTCTATCTATAAGGATAAGGATAAGCTTTTTGCTTCTATAAGGATAAGCAGATAGACCGTACTCCACAACGAACACTATAACTATTATGTTAGCTATTAGCAGAAAGAGTCTCACTCCCAGGATTGCTTTCAGTCTGGCATAACCCAATTGTGAATAGATTCCAGATGACTGATAATCTCATATCTCATCTCAAACAACAGAATATGTTTTTCTTTCAAACAACAGAATATGTTTTCTGCTATCCGAGGATCCTTACGTATCTTTCTAACAGACTTCCAAGTCTTAACCGAAGATATCCCTTTATCTTAACCGAAGATATCCCTTTTATCGGAACCCTTTACAAGTCTTAACCGAAGATATCCCTTTACAAGTCTGAACCCGAACCCAAGATAAGATATCCCTTCTTTATATAATATAAATAGATCTTAGGAGGCATTTCAATAAGTTGGTTGAAGGACTTGCATTTCACTTGCATGTCAATAAGTTTCATCTTAGGAGGCATTTCAATAAGTTGGTTGAAGGACTTGCATGTCAATAAGTTGAAGGACTTGCATTTCACTTGCATGTCAATAAGTTTCATTTCAATACTTGTTATATTATTCGTCCAACAGGCCACTATCTTTCATATCATAGGATATACTAACTCTTTTAGGATACACTAACTATTTAAAATCTATCTCTGCTGCTTATTCGCTTAGCTATAAAAGTCTAACTCCACGGATACTAAACCCAATAAAGATAGAGACAGACGGACCAAATGATCACCTCGCTCACCACGCCGGAGAAAATGGATAAAATAAAATGCCGGATAAAATGTTACGGTGTACAGTCTTCCAATCTTTAAGAGTTAGAAATGCATTTTTTTCTTGAGCCTAAGGATCGGAGCCAGCATCTCAAGGAGCCATAAGCCATCATAAGCTTTTTTAAGGTATCCCTTAATACACCACTGTGATAAGATCGCATAAGCGTCTCCTAGCCTAGGGATCGAAGCTTCTGTTTCTATGATAATCCCGCCCAGATGAAAGATCATAGGCTGCCCTCGATAAGCTTCATTAAAATCTGGATATGCATGCCATAGAAGCCCCCTACTAATCTAAAGGGGGGGCGAGGGGTCAAAGCCGTTGGTTGAAGGCGCAGGTAATGAATGGGCTTGTTCTGGCATGAGACAGAAGGAGTCTAAAAAAGTTAGGGGTTTTATTGAGATCCTTAACATAAAGGCTATGCATAGAAGCCACTTAGTAAAGAGGGAAGCCATTGAACAGAAGGCGGGGTCATTAATGAGCAGGAAATAGGCTTTTGTGACAAGGCATGGTATCGCATTCCATGCGGATCGATAGTCGACAAGTCCAACCTCCTTCTACGACCAACAACACTTTGTAGATTGAAACAATGGAAAAATAGAGCTGCACGAGCTTTTCAGCTCGATCCACTCCCTCCATCATCATCCTCCGATGGAAAGCGGGAAGGAGGCGAGATATACCCGACCTGGTCAAGGAAACCCACACCTTCTTGGGATCCTTAGAGCAGGTCAACTATTCCCTCTTTGATGCCCCCCCTAAAGACCAATAGATAATTAAAACATTGTTGAAGGTATTGGGACATTAAAGTAGGCGGCCAGCATTCCCTAAAGCTAGACGTAGGCCCTAAAGCACTCTCTCTCCCCAACCCTCTCTCAAAAACTTGGAAAGGTCCGAAGGACACTTAAAGGTTCCGAAGGACTCAATATGCAAGCGGTAGTTCGGTATCAGCTGTCTCATCTGGTCAATCTCATCCCGCACAAGAAGGATTTTGATCTTTGACTGTACCCGGAAGAGAAAGAGTGATTTGATCTCTCTATAGTGTCGAACTAAAAAGCGGAGTGAAAGCCTAAATGCCCTTATGTTTAGGCGTGTTGGTTTCAGTGAAAAGCCAAAGAGAGAGTTTTGCGTGTGCCTGCTTTAGTAAGGAAAAAGCTTGAAAAGCGCACTTGCTTTAACAACGGAAAGAGGTTCCTTCAGCGGTTCAGGTGCTGGCTCAAGTACTGGTGAAAGTGCCTGAACCTAAGCGTTTCGCTTGACTAAGGGTGTGAGTTCCTACTTGAGGCTTTCAAGATTTAGCTTTAACAACTTTCACTAGCGCTTGGCCAGTTACCGAAACCCAAAAAGATTCTCTGCACTTGTGCTTAAAGGGTCTTCTTAAAAGCGGCTAGAAGTTAACAGCTAAGAAAAGAAGGCGAGTAGTTGATACGAGGAGTGCATCGCCTTCCCTAGAGTGAGCAAGAGCGGAGTTTACTACGCGAGCCTAAATGCGATTTTCACTGACTGAACCCACCACTACCCGAAAGCCAATACCGCTAGAGAAGAGCAAGAATCAACCTTTTTCTACTTCGCTAGCCACCCCTGAACTCGGATACTCCTCAATTCAGGAGTGCTCGAGCTGCTCTAAAGGTAAAGCAGTTCATGAAGTGGCGATTTGGTATAGGACTGTGAGACTTTCGGTTGCTTCTTGCTATTCTACTCCAAGAAAGAAAGCCGCTCCCCAGGCGGAAGCAGTAGCCAGTCGCGGATCTTCGTGAATATGAGTTTCCAGCCCAATCCGCATCTGTGTATCCGTTGAATCTGAAGTCCACATCCTTCCTTCCAAGGATCCCAAGTCCGACTGTGTTCTTTTAATATCTAAGGATCTGCCGTGCAACATCAAAGTATGGCTTCTTTGGTTCCTGCGTGAACTGACTAAGCACGCTCACGGCATACGCAATGTCTGACCTTGTCAGAGTGAGATAGTTTAGGCTCCCACGGTACATGGTCGAGTCCTTCAAGATATCCTCTGCCTCTTGCCTTAGTTTAAGATTGACGTCCAACGGCGTTCCAATCAGTTTGCATCCAGTCATTTCTAATTTAGCAAGCATGTTGTTGACGTACTGACGTTGTCAAACATATATATATGCCAGAAGCTAACTTCAATACTTCTATTCTAAGAAAATACCTGGACTCTCCAAGCTGCTTTATTTCAAACCTTTCAAAAAGGTCGCTACCGGTCACGATCAGGTCGTCCACATAGATTCCGGGTCTTACTAATCCATTCCAGATGTGTGAGAGAAAAGGAGACCAGGAAACCCTAGGGTCGATCGGATCCTGCGAGAGCGTGTGGTCTTCTCGGATACACAGATCGAGAGGCGCGGTTTGGTCATCTGCCCGACCACTGGCCATCAGAGGTGCGTGGAATGGGGGTGTGGGTCATGATTTCATTCAAAAATCGTTCTTTCTTGCCCAACCATCCAACATGCTATATAGCATAATCTTGGATCCTGGATTGACTCTCGATTGACCTCAAGGTACGCATCCATTGGATGGAATCCAATCAGAGACATCTAGATTCGCTTTTTCCTTGTTTCGAACCCAGAAGCTAGTTCATTAATTAGGGTCGGCTCCGGGAGACTTCTGGGATGATTAGAGTAAATGATGAGTATATATCCAACCCTTTTTTCGAGACCGATCCTGGTTTGGAACCCTACCTTTCTTTATTCTATCAATCGATAAGCACGGGTGGGGTGGACCGTGTAGAATTGCTCTCGATGGCTAGTAAGAAAGATAGGTATATGGGTAACCAACCCATAATTTTAGGTATTTTCCGTGCAAACGGAACTTAATATGGGGGTTTTTCCGGTCGATACAAATAGGTGCGTCTTCCCTCTCCGGAGTGCTGGTAGTGTGGATCCATCAATGGCATTTTTATTCTTTTTTGCTTTGCCTAATCCGGTAATCAGCTAAGGGCAGCTTCTGAATCAATTGGCACTATTTTAAATGTGCACTATGAAAAAGAAGTCGGATGGTTCCTGCAGCACGAGATTCGGTGGAAGTCGGGATTTAAGCACAGTTGTGATTCCGCTTTCACTAAAAAATAGTAGGAGCAAAGAGTTCCACAAAAGAAAAGAAGTCGTCTTAGGCCGATCTAAGAACTCTCTATCTTTTTATCACATCTCCACTCTTGATCTTTCTTTGCTTAAGACAGAGGATCGATTTATCGAGGATCGACCAAGCCATGCCATTGAATGGCTTATTCCTAGACCTCAAAGACTTATGACTTCGCCTTTCCCTTAGCTATCTTGAAGAATGAATAGCCTTTCTCTGAATCCGCCACTCACTCTCTTTCGAGTGGGGTTAACAATAAAGTAAAAAATGTCTCCTAAACCTAGAAAGAGAACTCCGGGATCTTCTTTTTATTCTTAAGAACCCGAAGGCGAGCTAATCCGTCTTTTTAATAAAACCTAGTCCTGATCGATTGGCTACCGGGTGTTCACTCAAACTAAAAAAGAATGGAATCCGTCTCCACGAAATGTTGTGCGTCTCGTCCCTTCACTCTGCCTCTGCTCCTTTCCTTTCTTTCTTTATCACCTCTAGTTCCCCAGACTTCTGACTTATAGGCGAGAAAGGAGGGGTGGCACAAACAAAAGCTGCTTCTTCTCTAGCTTTCAAAGAGCTTATTCTTGGCATCACTTCGCTCCTTTCCCCGGCTACGGCTAGAGAGCAAGATGGAGGCCACTTTGCTTAAGACTTGGCATTGGAAGTGGGATGGGATGGATCTCCTTCCCGCTTTAGTTTCACTTTGATCTCGGTTGCTAACCGGTGTGGGAGATGAAGCCAAGTCCTTTCCCGCATTTCATCGAAAATCGGATCTAACTGCCACTCTTTCTGGTTTCATTCAACTGCCACTAAACCATATGCTTAACACATATCATTGGAGGTGGGCTAATTCTGGGATCGAATGTCTCTCATTGTGGTATTGATTTGAAGCTCGTACAATCAATGATTCTGGTATGAATTTGGTAGTCATCTTGATCTCTTCTCTGTTTATCTGTTTTTTTTTTTTTTAGTTGAATGAATGGATCGGTGAATAGATATATATAGTTTAATAAAAGAAGAAAGATCGAATCCATCTCTACGCAGAAAGATCTATGCTAGGATGACAGCGCTATCCCACGGATGGATGGAGCCGTATGACTCGCCTTTTTCTTTATTTAATCGAAATGGGCTTGGTCTTATTTGAGCCGAGGGTGAGGTGCTTCTTATCTTATAATAAGTAAGTCCAGTATGCCAGAACCAGTAATATATGGCAAGCAAGAGCTAATGTTATGCTTTCATATATATAAAAGCAGAGGAAGCAGCTTACCATTTCTTTCGTATCGGGAAAGCAGCATCAGAAAAAAAGCTTAGCTGTTCTGGACTTACTTGCTCGATCCAAGCTTGACTTAGTTCAAGCAATGCCCAAAGACTCCCATGCCTTTTTTCTTGGTTTGAGCGCTACCTAAGCAACTTTTAAGGCACTCAGAGAAGAGTAGCAAGATTCCTAGATAGTAAACTCACTCAAATTTCGTATAGCAAGAATGGAATCTGAATTCTATCTGACTAGTGTCTCTTATTAACCTATATAGGTTATGAAAAGCCAGCGCCAAAAGGTGCTTGATTTAAGCCAGTCAACGTCTGGTGGAGTAGGAACCTACAGCTTACTGAAAAAGGCCTCGTTTGCTCAGAAAGTTTTCAGTCTTCCTTATGTCTTCATTGGATTGAGTGTGTGGTAGCCGCTTCTGACCGAACCTAATTTTCTTTTTCAGGCTGCCCTACGTACCCCTTGTATTGGATGGGGATCAGGTCAAACGTAGTTCTACCACGAGTTAGGGGAGCGGCAAGCCATTTGTGCGCCGGAAGCCCCCCTCTTGATTGAGCCGGAAAGTCCCAACTATGAGGACTTGCCTCCCCTAGTAGAGTTAAATGAGTTAACTCAAAGTCTAGATCTGGACGTCCATGAATTCCTCTTTCCGGGCTTATGTTTCCAAATATGAGAAGTCATCGTCGATCTCATTAGAGCACTTCCTGTGATTCTGCCGGTCCCAGAGAGGGCCACTCTCGAAGAGATAGTCAAATTATCTCTCCTTAAATATTATTAGTTCGCTATCGCTCGGACTAATTATAATATAGTCCATTCACGACTACTCAAGTATTATAGTAAGTAGATAGAAGATTTGCAAGTCCATTCACTCCTTCCATTCACTTAAGTTTGTTTAGTTAAGTTGCTAGAGGGCATCGTCAAATCAAAGATAGGGAGAGGCTCGACCAACGGGAGAGGGGCGAGATACTCTTAAGAGGAGGAAAAGCAGATTCCGTGCGAGTGGGTGGCATTTCTTATTCTCTTTTCATCTTTTCAGTCCCGATAATGGCACAAAAGGAGATTCAAAGCCCCACTTTTGTAAAGTATGAGTTAGAGTTGCTCCGTTCGGATTTGCTGCTTAAGAGTCGTACGCTACGCCTGACTAGGCTGCTTCAATCTTTCCTCACGGCAGAGCGTAACAACGTCGCTGTCGCTCGTCCCTTGTCCTTCTTTATAAGGATGAATTTCCTGGTGACTGTCATAACTGTATTCTGAGCTACTCCTGCGAGTGGAAAGAGATTATGAGTTCCATAAGTTGAATAAGTTGAGGGGTGCTCAAAGACTTGGTACGGAGCCGGTTAGATCCAAGAATGAGGAGGAATCGGGTCTGAATTCTTGGATCTGATTGATGAACCTTCTTCCGATTCAAGCCCCATTAAAGCCTGCCTTTTTTGAGGCTTTATTCCTTATCTGCAAGCCGTCAGGGAAGTTCGGTCTCAATGGGTAGGGTCCTCCTCCTACTATTCTTACAAGGGAAGGTGCCAGACCTTCTACTTTAACTTGAACTGTTGCTAGAGAAGGCCCAAGATTGATTGATTGACTCATAGCAATTCCCTCGTGCGATTCTGCTCTTCAATCAATGATGCATACCCTTTGTGACATACCGATATATGAAATATATTTATTTTATTAATGTTAGAGAAAGCACAGGCCGGTTCTTAGGAATGTGCAATACCATTCACGAGAGCTGGCCCAATCCTTTTTTTTTTTAATTCCCTCGGATGAGCCCGAGTCCGTTGCACTTGGGAGATTCTTCCCTTCCCGAACCAATATTGATAGTACTATTTGCATGAACTGAACCCCTGAACCCTGGTATTTCAGGTTTGAGAGGACCCTTGACTTCCCTTCGCTTTCTTCAGATGGGTTTCATCCCTTCATTTACTTATATATAAAGATATGATATGCACTATTCTGGTATAGTCAGAATAGATTGAATGATGGTAGTTCAAGGATGGTAGTTCAAGTTGTCCGTAAAGTGTTAAAGTTGTCCCTCAAGAAAAGCAAAGAGATAACACTTCTCACTCGAAGAAGGAGTTGGAGCATAAGACTAACTATAAGAGGCAAGGTCCCATGAACTTATTCATTTCTATCCGATGAGTGAAATAAAGCCTGTTTCTAGCTCGCCCTTTCACACTTGATTCCCTTGGAGTTCATGGTTCATTCACAAATTACAGTAGATGGACAGACTACCTTATCCTTATTTGCGTGAAATAGAAGTATATAGTATACTAGATCGCACTTCCCATCCCTTCCTAAACCCTTCTGAACTTGCTGCACTTACTTATTTTCTAGGATAGTCAAGGGTATCCGTATTATAAACTCCTACCTCGTACCTCCCCATTAACTACGAATGCCCTATAGAGTCTATCGTTCGTCTCAAACTTAATCTTTAATCTATCGTTCGTTACCTTTCCTTTCGATCGAATGAACTGAATAAACCTTTAAGGGAAGATACCAGTTAGTGCTCGTATGCAACATCTGCTCGTACCGCTCCTGTTAGTCTAACCTTATGCAGGGGTTAGGGAATTGCACTATCGATCCTGCCCTTGCTTTAGTTCAGTGCTTCGCAGCCAAGTTTAAGGGAATCACCTTGCATTTGATCCCACTAGGAAAGGAGAAACCACCAGCGTACGAGGAAGGAAGGCGAGACTGAAGGAAAGGAGACAGCGTACGAGGAAGCGAGATATGAAGCTTATGCTCCTCTTTATTCTTCCTTTCCTCTCGGTCGGCTTGCCTTAAGTTAAGTAGTTTTGGATTTGCTCTGGTTGAGAATACCCTTTTGGATAACTGCTCTGGAACTGACTTATGACGATAGGTTCGGTTGTATTTGATTTGCCCTAACCTTCGGGAACAAGGGAAGCTGACCAAAGCCATTCAATTGACCCTTTGTTTCTAGGTTCCCTCTTATCTTCCCTTTCCTCAAGTGCTTAATTCCGGTAGCGGAACAACTCCTTAACCTAACCTAAGCTAGACCCTTGCTTTCTTCGTACCATGATTCCTACTATGAACTATTTAATTGAATGATGGTAGTGAAAGTTGTCCGTAAAGGAAAGGTGTACTTTTAATTGTCACTTTTAACGGTTAGGTAATCTTATCTATAGTTTTTTATCCCTTCGTTAAGGTTGAACAACATTTTAGGTACACGCACCAGCAACTATACTAACCCTACGAGCTACCCGTTTAGGGCGAATGGATTGAGCCGTCCGGTTGGGAAGAGCTCGAACTCCCTCAACTCTAATTATATCTCACCATTCATTTCTAATCACCATTCATTTCTAACCATGAACTCTTGGAATGAACAACTTGAGGACTGGGGAATTCCACTATCCAATAAGTGTTCTACCCTCTCCTCTCCTGAACCCCGTGCACCAGTTTATATGAGACTAAGGAGGGCAACGTCCTACGCTCCCGATCACTCTCCCCTTGCGCAAGAGTTTATAATGCTTCCCTTCCAGATGCAAGAACTTCTTTTGTGTTTCCTAAGGCAGTCCAATCCTTTACTTTAAGTAGAGTTACCCTTTCGATCGAATGAACTGAACAGGTTGGGTTTAAAGTACATGCAAGAGCTAGAAAGAGGCTTTGTGCAAGGGAAGATGTTAACTGGAAAGAATCAACTGTCTCTATGAGGGGTAGACCGGAACCGAAGGGAATAAACACAAGATCCATTAAGGGAATGGAATTACCTAAACTCTTAGCTCTCACCTTGTGCTGGTTATAAACTTATATTATTGCAAGGCCCGAAACAATACATTCGCACTAAAAGGTCTCCCGTCTAACAATAATCAATATCTCTCGTTCAGTGCTTCTTGTCTGCTTCTCGGACTCGACTGAAACTTCCTTTCTCTGGACATAACCGAAGCCAAAAGGGAAGGGCTCCTAACCTCACCTTGCTAAAGGCAATTTTTTGATCACCTTGCAATAAGCAAAGTGGATTTTATTGTGCTGTGGTCTCCCCTGAGTTAAGGTTTCTTCGGTCTTTCTTTTCTATCCGATGAGTGAATACCATGAACCACTTTTGGGAAGTCGGAATTCACTCTTTTCCTTGTGTCCCTCGAACAATGATATGACTTCTATCAACTAATGAACTGCTCCTAAACTCATATGCCATGAACGTATATTAAAGCTTAGGCTAATTCTAAGGAGCGTAGCCAACCCAACTGGAACTGATTCAACTCAACTCTTTCCTCCGCCAGTTGCTTCAAGGTGGTTTTCTTTCCCTTCTGCTTCTGGAGAGTTTGAGCGCGTGCCATTTGCCATTCACAACTATCCGTTTGCGTGCCATGAACTGAACTCTCCCCTTACCGCCTTATCCAACCCAACCGAACCTAAGGGCTAAGCCAAGACAGAAGCAAATGATTGTTTTCTTCCCTAACCGAATGGAAGGGAGTCCGGAACCAGAACCAGAACTCGTGTACGTGTAGGGGAACTAAGGGAATAGTAAGGGCACTATAACTGCAATCTAGAATAAGAGCTACTGGACAACCGCCATTCCTCAAGCGGCTTCGACCAGGCATTAACAAGAAGCGGTCGGGACTTAACTACTTATATGATTATATGAGGCCGGCTTAAGCCAACTCTAGGAGATGTCCATCGGGACTTAACTACTTATATTATATCCCGTTGCTGAAGATGTTCAATAGTTCGTTTACTTAACTTATGATTGATCTCAAATGAATCTTCCCTCTCTCATATAATAAATCACTGACACCCGAATGAAGAGGGAATCCAATAAACCTTTAATTTAAGGGCAAATATTGATTGTTTTCTTCCCTTCTGTTCGGTAAGGTTTCTGAGGTTAGGTTGTCTTCCCTTTAACTTGGACTAGGGTTGAGGAAACCACTCTTATTAAGTAAGTGCAAGGGGCGAAACTTATACCTTAGCTTCCATTAGTGAATTGTGCATAGAATATCTTTATATATAAGTAAATGAAGCACAAGAAGAGCTATAAGTAAATGAAGCACAAGGGGATAAATGCAACTTATATGAAAGTCAAGGTCCGGTTAGGGAAGAGGCTCAGTCTAAACTTGAACACTTCACTTAGGAATTGCCCTATAGAGTTATGGAGAGGAACGACTGAAAGGATAGAACAGGGATTCATTCTTATTCCCGCACGTGGGATAGTAGCTCTTAGTGCTTGAAGTAGGATTATAACTTCTTTATCTTTCCTAAGGAAGTCACGTGTACGCTGTCCCTTCCGGATGCAAGGGAAGCATTAGAAAGCTATCTCCATCCAATCTCCTCCGGACACATTATCTTCTCTTTAACCAGAGGCAAGTTCATGCAAATTAACTAAACCCAAGGCAAGCCAATAAACCTTTAAGGGAAGACCAACTCATTCTCTTACTTCTACTTGAACTTGAGTGGAACGTGCCTTACCGAAGCAACTCTTCTTCTTCTCTTTCCGAGCCTCTCCTTGTTGTCGAGTCAGAACTTTCCCAAGCTACAGTCGAACACTTTCATTACCAAGACCGTGGTTACTTTATTTGGCATTGCAAAATATCTTCATGTAAGTAAATAGTCGTGAATGGAGCTATTTGAATGCAAGGGGAGCCGGAATGAACTCTTCTCACTTGGACTCGGGACAGGACGCACCATAGACTTTCATTAAGAAGGAGGTCCGAACCGGTCCGCTCTTACTTTCCTTCCCGAACCGAAGAAAAGATCTCATAAAGAAACCGAAGGCACTTTCTGCTTACCCCTTTCAGCTAATTAGATAAAGATATTGATAATGAATCTCTCTGGTTATTAATCAACCCCCCCTTAGATGGTAAAGTCTATTAAACAATCTCTTTATTAATGTCCTAATAAATATGAAAGAGACGCGTGCTCGACCATAGGGAGCTTTAGTTGATGCTGCTCTTTTCTTTACCAGCAAAGAGCTTCGTTTTAGGCGGAACTCACTTTGAATGAAACTCTCCTCTCCCGCGGGTCGAGTATATAAAGAACCTCTTTATCTGTCGGCCCTCTCCCGCACCTGCACCAGCAACATTCAGTTGGACGTAAGAGTCCAGAGAGAAAGAATTAGACTCCTATCCGGGAGGAGCCTGAGGGAGGGAGATAAGCCCTCGTTCCACGATAGGCTGTTAGTCCATCTGAGGTGTTCAACGGGAGGATCCGGGGGCCCCATTCCCTGTAGTTGAACTCGCTCGGAGAGCTCCCAATCCTAAAGGGTTAAAGGGAAGTGGATTCCTTCCACGTCGCTATCGCTCATACCTTTAAAAGAGCCTTTGACTCAAGGATTGCTTCACTAAATTTGAGAGCCTTTCAGCCAAGGATTGCTTCCTGAAAGGGCTTGAGCCTTAGTATGAGTTGAACCTTTATTATTCCTCAAACAATAAGTCAGAGTGAATGAAAAGAAGGGTAGGGTTATGAGCCATCTACCCCAATCAAAAGAATGATAGGAGAACATTTGAACATTTGCAGCACAGCACCGAATCAGACTTCCTATCGCTCAAGGCAAGGTGGAGCTACAATTCAAGGAGAGGAAGAGTCGGGAGGGACTATTATATATAGCCGGCATTGCGCTCCGAACAGCATTAGTGCTGCTAATTAACTCTTTGAATTCACTCTTTTCACGATCTTAGTTTTCACATTGTATTAGGATGAAAATTACAATTTCCTTCCCGAGGATGGTACGACCGGGCCCTGCTACTATTTTAGGAAGTTATTCGTCCCTCTTTCCATGAACGACGCCTGTCCGCTGCTGCCATGAACTATAACCCTAGTTCAAATGGTTTTTATGCTCAAAACACGGGTTTTTCAACTTATTGATAACTTATGGACCATTTACTTAGGGGAAATTCTGTTTAGGCGAAAAAGACGGGAAGTTCAACTTATTGATCACTTCTCGACCATTTGCCTAGGGGAAATTCTGTTTAGGCGAAAAAGACGGGAAGTTCAACTTATTGATCACTTCTCGACCATTTGCCTAGGGGAAATTGAGTTTAGGCGAAAAAGACGGGTTTCTTACTTGTACGTGTTCAATTTATTGGGTGTCATTTTTCTCTGTATCATTTTGCCTCCGGTGAGAATCATTCCTCAGTCATTTCTCCTCTATAAGGCGCCCTATGAACCGCACCGGCACTCGTTACTATCACTCCAGATAGCTCTCTCAGCCCTATTCATCACTGGCACCGGCACTCGTTACTGGGGTACCGGCACTCTTTACTATTACTCCAGACACCGCTCTCTAGGTCGGTTCCACTATCACTCTATATAGCTATAGCCTCCCTAGGTTCTATGCGAAATCAAAGCAGCTTCGTTGTGAGCGCTTAGCGGCAGAGTCAAGTTCCTCAATCGGGGGAGAAAAAGAAAGGAAAGCGAGGTACGAGCGCAGCGACGTGTAGACGGGGTGACGCGAGTCTATCCAAAGAGTAATCGGTAGGGAAAGCAATTGCTGGCTCTGTTGCGGGTAAGGATAGCACAGCTACGAAGAAACACTACTCAAGACCTTTCCATGAACTCAGTTGGAAGCAGATAGTAGAGTGGACTTCCCCGTGCCCCATGTAGAGTTGCTGCTGCCCTTGCCCTATAGAGGTTCCGCGAGAGTCCCGAGAAAGAAGGAGTTATGTAGCTCCTCCAACTACCGAGCCAAAGAAAAGATCTGTTGAAAGAGCTGCACCGAGGACAACTCCTGCAGCTTAAGGAAGGGAATTAGATATGAGTTCCGGAACTTGACTTTGACTCATGACTTAAATGAAGCCCACGGGTAGAGGCCTCACGACTGCGGTCTCGACTGGAAGGAGTTGAAAAAGGTTCACTCTCCTCATAAGGGCAAGGGCAGCTGAATAATAGGTCTTTGAGTCTGATTCATATCCCGAGAACTTCTGGCTATATTATATAGATATTTGCATATGTTGGATCTTCTCCGGAACCTATAGTAGTCCCGATCAAGCTCTCTTATTATAAGTTAACGTGACTAACGAGTACTCTCTTGATCTTTCTACTCACGTCGCTGTCGCTCGTACCTAAGACAAAGAACAAAAGCAAGGACAGACGAGATAGGGACGAGATGCACTTAATTGAGTAGTTGAGGGCTCGACCTAAAGGGAGAGAGACGAAGGCAAGCAAGCCGGAATGCACTCGGGAAGAGCTAAGAAAAGCAGCAACAGGAACGGACTCTACTGAACTCATCTGGGCAAGGACAGCTCAAGGGAGGGCAGCGGCAGTTAGGGCAACCCCGGGGAAAAGCCTCTACTCTATTAATAGTCCCTCTCGCTTACGTCGTTATCACTCGTACGTCATTATTCATTCGCCCTGCACCAGTCTAATATGGAATTGGGCCATTCACTCTACCCTCTCGCAGTAGCTCCTGTTAGTCTGTCCTTTCAGTTTGATCGTCTGCTTTCCTAGAACAAATGGACTCTTTCCATGAACTGAGATTTTTGGTCGAGTACTGAATTTCTGTCGTTCCTATCGAGTCCTCCGCTGCTCTTTCTTCACCTTGCCCAAACAGGTATACGGCTCCTAAGGAGTTCCGACCAGATGGGATCATAAAAAGAAGCCATTCCCGACGGCAAGTTTCATTTAAGTTAATTTATCGGAGTGGAACCACCATCAACAACAGACTCGGGATATGATAGACCCAAGAAAAAAGGAATTGAAGCTGCAGCATATGTTTGAGGCTCCGTACCTTCTACTGAAGCGCGTCATTATCATTCGCCCCTTATTCGGCAGCTGTCTGGTTTAGTTGCTGGTGCTCGTCTTTGTATCCTATCCTTTAGTGAGCTTTATCGGGACTCTGAAAGACCGAACCTCCGAAAGAGCAGCCAGGAAGAGAAATCAGTACGCGTATGGGACTCTGACAAAAGAAAGGGACGAGCGATAGCGAACTAATAATATTTAAGTAGAGTGAAACGACGGGCAGAAAGATTTTCTCTCTCTTTCTTTCTTATCTTAAGGAATGAGTGTTGAACGAGTCTCTTGCAGGTTCTTCCCTTGCACCATGAACGTAAAGCATGAATTCTCTCTTTTTTGTCCTCTCTTCAGACAGAAGATCTGTCTCTATTTCCTAGACTGGTGGCTACTAGCGGGAAGTAGTTATATCTACTGAGCCATCCAATCCAAAGTGAACCAGAGCATCTATGACATCAGCAGCGAATCTTACTATTACTAGAGGGGTGCGAATAATGAGATTATTGATATAAAGCAAAATGCAAGGACAGCGAGAGCCGGTTGAAAAGTGTTTATGACCAAGTACTCAAGAAGGATCATTGGGCATAGGCAGCTAGCCGGCTCGTGGTTGGCTCCGCTGTCAAATCTTCCTTAGAAGCTCATCTTGTCCTTGAGTGGGAGGAGAAGGCTATTCCCGTGACCATTTCACGACTGCAGCTGAAACTCGGCACAGAGTTATGATTCTCTTTTCATCTTATCTTTTATTCACCTTTGAATCCCAGTTGCGGACTTGGGCGAAAAGCCGGACTCAAGTCATATGCATTTCTCTCTATCGGACAGCGTACGGGGAGGCCCTGGAGTCCAACTCAGTCGTCCCTAAATAACCACTAATTACTGGATATAAGGTCAAACTAAAGCTCAGCTGCAGGGTACGGATATAAAGACTCGGAAAGGTACGCCATAGTTCTGACTATTAGTAAGGAAAAGCACGATCTGCTGGTATAAGAGGAGTTACGCAACGTGGTTCATGGCATAAACTACCCTGCCCTCGGGCTATATGTACGTGTTCACTATCTTCTAGTTCTGATCGAGGCCAACGGATAAGACTTCTAGTTCCGAAGAGGCCCGAGTGATGTTGAGTGCACGTTGTACGCATCGGCACTCATGAATGAACTGCTGTTCAGGCTTTCCAAAGAGGTTCGGGACTTAGAGTGACTCCTGGTAGAGTCCATTCCTCTTTCAAGAGTGAATGGGTTTTCTCCTCTATCCTTGAAGTCAGAGGGAAGGCCGTCCGAACCTGGTTCAGAAGGACTGAAGTCTCATATTAAGTAAGAGGGCCCATCTATTTATCCTCTTATTGGAGCTCCACCAACGTACGAGGAAGAGATGCGAGGAATTGAAATAAGATAGGTCCAAGCAGAAGGCGGACTTCTTACTAAATATGAGCTGGTGCCTTATAGAGTGATGGAGAGGATATGAACTCGACGACATGGACAGAGTCTATTCTAGTTGGGAGAGAAGAAGAGCTAGAGATAAGAGTGATTGGTGCCTTCTTCATCCGAGATCTGACGAGACGCCACAAAAGAAGAGTGAATGGCGGCAATGCCAAAAAGAGACTGTTGCGGAAGTGCAGCTGCGCAAATGAAGATATTCGACTACTTACAACTATGTTTAGTCTGCAAGTCGAAAGATCAGAGACTCTTGTGTTTCGTCATTCCTTTATATAATAAGCAAATGCAGCTGAGCTAACCGAAAGAGAAATATATGATAATGAGAACTAGCACGTATTGTCTGATTCTCACTCTCTCTCCCATTCTGGTATGTAGTGTTTTGAAATTTCTATCACCCATCACTCTCTCGCATCTGACTTCAGGAGAAGTGCATTCATGTATCAAGTGTCTTTCTTTAGTGCGAGTTCTTATGTGACCATTGTCTCTCACTCTCTCGCACAAGATGTGCATTTCTGTCTTTATGTGTTTCTATAGTGTGTATTTCTGTGTTGTTTTAGTGTCTTTATTCTGATTCTAGTTGTTCCAGTCCGTTCCACTCTGAATCTTAATCTCTTCACGGTCGGAAGTGCAAACCCTCGGACGAGCTGGCTTTCCCGTACGATGACTCGCCTATCTCTTTACATTCCCTTTGTCCATGAACTATTGGAATGAACTCTCTTCTTGCTTGGTTAGAGTGAGACAAATGAAGCCGCTCAGGTCAGAGGACGCAAGGAGCATTAGAAAGAGGAAGGGTATGTAATAGCTCGACCCTCAGGGTATCCAATTAAGTAGTTGAGGGCTCGACCATAAGCCAAATTCTAGTGTTGAGGGCTCGCTCTAAATCTAAAGTAAAGTAGGGGAGAGGAGGTAGGCTCGAGCGAATGCGAGAGGGACGACCACGTTAAGTAGTTGAGGGCTCGACTGAGAATCCGAGGGTGAGGGACGATTTCTATTTATGCGATACCTACTAGCGCACTTACTTACAATAGAGATTAAAGTGAAACGACGGGCTGCGACGTAGAAAGACAATTCGTTTCAACCAAACGGCCAATAATGGGATGGGCAATTGAATCGTCCTTCTCCTTTAGTCCGGCAATAGTTCAAAGACCGGAACGTCTCCGCCAGTCTTTATCTTTCTGGTTCCATGCATGACTTGACTGAAAAGATCCACCAAGCCGATACAGAAAGAGAGGTGGAAAGCTTTGCGTAAAAAGAAATCCAATTCATAAGTTTCGATCTCGAATCTTCCCTCCCTCATTAAAAAGAGGCACCGAAGAAAAAGGATATGAAGAACCGGACTCGGGAGTAAAACATCTAGTAGCAGGTGCCCGGGGTTCTGATTCAGGAGATGGAATTCCAGGAGTGAGAATATGCCTAAAACAGCTGCTGTGAATAGTTAGAGTGAAAAAGAAAGAGTTAATTCCAGTTTCAATATCTGGTGCAATGCCATTAACATTCTATCTCAGTTCGGGAAAGGGCACGGGATCTAACAGCTGCATAAGACTCGGGATATTCACTCAAAGACCGGAGAAACATATGCAGTGAAGAGTGAAAGTTCATTAGTTGTAGCCGGCTTCTGCCCATGTTGATTCCGCCGCGAATAGAATAGTTGAATGGCATGACGCCCCGAATAGTGTTTGATCTTAGCAGCATTGCCTTCTCGTTCATTCCTTAAGTTCTAGGAAAGAAGGTAGGGACCACTGGAAAGGAGATCAACTTTGGAGCTGGACTAATATGCGGAACCCCAGACCGGATGGGAGAGGAAAGAGTTCATTATTCTTAGTTAAGTACTCGTTCTTCGGCACTCTTATTATATGTAATTCCTTCAAGGATAGACTCGAGACAGCTACTCTTTGTTCCCCTCCAATAAAAGGAGAAAAACACGGGTAAAGGCTTCTTATATACAGATGTCCCTACCGAGTACTTATAACTCTGGTAATGCCCTCCCATAGGTATAAATAGGCTACGCTCCTTCTTCCTACAGTGAATGGTTCAAGTTCATTCAAAGCAGACAAGAAGGACAGCTTAAAGGCAGCAACTCCTTGAAAGCGACTCTCAGGCAAGGGTATCGTAAGATAGGCTCGACTGTAAGGGTATCCCCGATAGGCTCGAGCGCATGTGGTAGATCTGTCGGACTTACTAATATCTTGCCATTCACGACTGGTGCTGGGGCGCCCTTCATTTAGTAAGTTCTTCAAGGGCAACTGTTATAAGTTTAGATAGGCTCGTTTTAAAGTTAGGGTAAGATCTTTCATAGTTTTTCATGGCGCCATTCACGCAATACTGTAATCTGCTGAGAGGTTCAGAAAGAAAAGCGAAAGTTCTTCTTTCGGCTTTCTTGCTTGTTAACAGTCTCAAGGAAAGTTAGTGCTTTCATTTTGAGTTCTCCGTAACCGGTCTTCTGTCTTCGAAATCGCTGAAAGCCAGGCCCCCATCAAGCACAGATAGATGAAGCGCTCGATCTGAAATAGGTCAAAGGCGGAGAAAGATGAAAGCCCAACGTAATTGCATTGCCAAAACTGGCTGGCCTTAGCCATTGGACATATAGCAGCCAAAGTGCATTTTTTGAACGATTTGAAATCCCACATAGAAAGTTCTTTTCTCGCTTGTTTATCTCGCTTCTTTATTAATTATCAATATTGATCTCTCTGACGCAAGCGAACCTAATGAGCTTAGTGTTGCGGCATGAGAGAAAGATATTGAGTTTGAATCTGAGTTTGAATCTCTCTGTTCACGATAGGCTCTAATACCATCTAAGGTCTTCAATACGCCACTCGGGAGAGGCAAAGAGAGCAGGTAAGATCTTCTCTTCCCTTTCTTCAAGATCCTCCCTGCTCGATTACGAGCTCTCTTTCTCCAACTCACTTCTTAAGAGCTCTCTTTCTCCAACTCACTTCTTTAAAGATTAAACAAACACTATTTTGAAGCTTCTGCATGCAAGGGAAGAAGAAAGTCAAGGTCCGAGTGAGAACGACGTGAACTCCTTTCCCTGTTTTATGTGAGGTAAGAAGGTGAAGGTCCGAGTGAGAACGACGTGAACTCCTTTCCCTGTTTTATGCGAGGTAAGAAAAAGAAGTTCATTTGTTGCTTGCTATTCACTTCTTTTTGGCAAGGATGCTTCCTTCTTTGTTTGTTTTCTGCATGGTCAACTCTTGCGCTTCTCGCCGCTCTTCCCTTGAACTCACTTCCTTGGCAAGCCTTAAGCCAGCGAAAGCAATGCAATGGGACAGCGAAATTCCATCGACAATCTAGCATAACTGCATACTTGCTTAGCATCCTTCCTAGTACAGGTTGGATTGAATCTGCTTTGAGTGTGCCTACCAGATACCCAATTTACTTATTTTCAAATTATGTGAACATACCTTCATCGAGGGCTATTCCTACTTTTTTTTGTGAGATTTCAACCCCGAAAGGTAGTGCTGCTAGCCAAACAAAAGGATCCCGTCTTTAAAGCAATGGTATACGAATCCGCTGAAGCGGTTTAAATTACTTCCGGTTAGGTTGGCATTAGCAGATTCACTCCACCAGTAGAGACCGCGTCACGGGTCTTAGTTTCGTTCCTCCCTTCTCGAGCTAATACTACTAGAACAGCTCTTGCTTTCCCGTCTGCTTTCTACTTCGGTTCGGTAGGCTCATCCTCTGTTAAGTGAATTTAATAACGAACCTTAGTTGGTCTCAAACCCATCCTCAACTCCACCTACTAATTAAAGTATACCTTGATGAGTTGGAATTAGCCAGATGGTACTGGCGCAGAGTGGATAGAACTAAAGTGAAGCGAAGGACCCGAAAGGGAAGGGGTCAAATTGCAACTATCTATTCGGCACGGTTGCGAGACCTCTTCCGTGAATAAGCATGACGCAAAGCTGAGCAAAGAAAGCTAGTCCCTACCCAGCTTCACGTCGTTTCACTCGGCCCTCTATGTCCTCTCTAAGTCGCTCGAGCCTACCCCGTCGTTCTCACTCGCTCCTTGAACTGATAATTAGAAGTTTGTTTAATCACTCACTCCCCACTCATTACTTCCTTTTCGACGAACCTCTACCACTATAGGTAAGCTCTCTCTCTTTTTAGTTTTTAGGTGCCATACCAGTCCCACGGGGCGGTAGTAGTAGTAGTCTTCCTGCTAGGCTTCCATTTCACTATATAAGGTAGGATAGGATCTTCTCTTGAGCACTGCACTTCCATTTAGGGCCTGGTCTCCTTCGTCCACTTGTCCGCTGCGCAACTTTGGCATAGCAACCGCGTCACAACTTAGCGGAGTCACTGAACCCTAGCCTCAAAAGGTCACCGACGGGTCTTCCCTCACTCATCTCATTTGAACTACTTTAGAACCGAACTCTGATATTATGAATCTACAAAGCTTAGCAGGGCCGAGCCAGACTTGCAACTCAGACTTTCACTCTTATATAATTGAATCTACTTCCTCCAAGGTAGCTCCCTCTGATAATTGGCACTACTGAGACAGCTAATTGGCACTACTGAGACCTGGGATTGGACTAAATAAGTAGCTAAGGTCTCATATTAATTGGCTTCCCACTTCGCACCTCCACTTCACTTCACTTGCATGCACTCTGAATTGGCTCCCGCTAAAGGCAAAAAACTTAAATGCTCGTCGCTCTCTCCCAACCGAGAGTGAGGAACCCACGAGAGTTCAGTAGGTCGCTCTTCTCGCCATCTTATCTAAAGAAGGGGACCGAATCCACACTTTAATCTGCCGCTACGCACCTGAATCGGATTCCTCAACTGAGCCTCCGTCACCGACGGAATGTTAACTAACGACTGATTCATTCCTCTGCCTCTCGCCCAACGAGCCCCACTAAACGCTTCTCCCTTCTTGGTGGAGTGCCTATAGTACCGCACCAGTTCTTGCTCGATGTCTGGTCGATCAGAGCTTAGATTCAGCCTTCGAGAAGCTAGCAACTACTTGAACTAGACCTCTCCTACTAGAAATGCTTATATACGAGTACTTGAACTAGAAATGCTTATATACGAGTGGTCGGTCGGCCTTATTTATCTATAACCAGCTCTTCTCAACGCATCTTTCATCTCCTATCTATCGAGGGATCTGGATCAGCATCTTTCATCTCCTATCTATCCTTAGCGGGTCGGATCTTCGTTTCACCTCTTCTGGAATCAGACTCTGGTTCGGTCACTAACCAACTAAGGACTTACTTGCCAGCGGTAGATCAATCAGCCATGCTTCCGCACCTTCGATTGGATCGCTGCTATGAAGCCATCGTAGCCTACTGAACTACCTGCTCTGCTCGATCTTATCTTTCATCCCTGGCATGACTAGCGGTGATGGTTTCCTCTGAACCTCTCACCCAACGTCCGAGAACTCATGCTCAAAAGCCAGCGAGAGCTCTCCCTCTGCTTCACTCTCGTTCGCTCCTCACATCTTAGCTGACCTCATCAGTTGCGGACTGCTTCAGTTGCTTTTTTCACCCACTGAAAGAAGGGAACTGGTTCTGGTTTTGCTATGATTGGTTAGATCAACTCTTGCATTGGATTGCATTGGACTACTCTACTTCACTTATCAGTTGGACTGCATTTGGACTAGGAACTCCTTCTCAGTAGGACTGCAGCTATGTAGCAATAGCCTTGATTCACTCCTTTCTCCCATGCGACTTACGAGGGAAATTCAATCTCTCTTCGCTCCGCACCTCCTCTCCGAAGCCCGACCTCTCATGTGGACGGAGCCCAGCCTCTAAACCCTCTTGATCAGACTCACCCTCTTCGGTCGCTTCCCCTCCGCGTCGTTATCACTCGCTCCTCTCATCCCCGAACCAGAAAGAAGAAAGCGCTTGCTCCCTGGAGAAGCCAATCCACTGAGACAGGTTAACCGACGAGTCTTACCTCACCGAATCCTCACCCATCCTCTCCGAGGGAGGTCTTTCGTGCCTTCGCATTCATGAGCGACTACTCTGTCCTTCTATCCTATGCTCTCGATATGGATTTCTTGAAATGAACTTCTTTTCACTTCTTTATTTGCACTTCTTTAACTTGAAATGTTCTCCTGGGCGGGTTTAACTTCTTTCTTCTCCTGGGTTCCGGGCTCCTGTCTTCCCTTGTTCTGTTCTTTCCGGGCATAAGACCTATGTGGCACTCTGGATCTCGGGCAAGCAACCCTGGCATTCATTTCCCTGGGTAGGGGTAGCATTTCAAATTGGATTTTGATTTTTTTCCCTAGTCCGAAGCTCAAACCCGGCAAATGCTCGTCTTCTGCTTCGCCTAATAATTTTCAAAGCACGAACTTCTTACTTGACTCACCCTCAAATTCTCAAAACATATTCAGTATACTCATCTGCTTCTCCACATGGGAAGTCTCTTCTCTTCTGAATCGACAAGTATCTTCTCTGAATAATCTTTGTTTGATAGTTGAGCCTTCGCCCATGGACTGTTGCAAGTGTTCAGCGGGATTGACTAACATTTCTTTCCACGTAAAGAAAAAAATTCAGATTCGAGATTCTGAACAGAAGGAATGAACTTGAACTCTCGTAAGGGCAGTAATTAATAATGAACTCTACCCGAGTGAAAGAGTTTAGTTATTTAAATAGTTTATAGTTTGAATTATTCCTCTCCTTAAAGTTACTAAATGGGGCGAGCCTATCAGGAATGATACCCTCTCATTGAATTTAGGTAGAGAACGGACAAAAGCCTAGTAGAGAACGGACAAAAGCCTACGGTATCCTACGTCCAAAAGCACTCCTAAATGACTATAAACCCTATATTGAACTAATAGAATTCATTATTATACAATTCTTTCTTTAAATTTACTGAGGATAGAGGAAAAAAGATGACGAAGGGAAAAACGATGAGGAAGGAAAATTCTTATTAAATTTAGACACACCTTTAGAGGAAACAAGATTTTAGATCACAGGAAAAAATTATCAATACATTATTACACCCCTTTAGAGGAAAAACCATGAGCAAGGAAGGAAGGCACCTCAATAGAAGCCTAGAAGGTAGGATAATGGAAGATGGAAACCCTAAGATATATATCGTCCCAAAGGCCGATTTCTTCAGTGAGAAGCTATGAATAGGGTAGGTGTAGGGTAGATATTATAAAGAAAACCCCGTTAGAGCAAAAACGATGAGGTAGGGAAGGAGGGTACGAGCGATAGCGACGTGTGACTAGAGGTAAAGAAAGTAGGTCTCTGCATCTTGAGTTCTGAATGGCATATCAAAAGAACTCCTCCGGGGCTTTCCGCTTCACTCTATATCCTTTCTGCCTGCCGGGCCAAAGAACTGCTACTTTATTCTATCCGTTGAGTGTGTGATTCAATAGCTGTGGCTTAGGGAGCTTAGAGCAGTCTGATCCAACCTCTTTACTCTTTACTGGTCGAGTGCTCTTTCTACTTGAAGTAGTTCTCGAAGGCATTGACCTCTAGAGTGTCTTACCTAGGTCTACTTCCCAGCCAATGACAATGCGCCAGCCAAGTCAGCAGCTCCTTCTTTGAGTACTTTTTTCCAACTTCCTTGGTTCGCTCCGCACCATCCTAGCAGTATCTGCCTCGGGTCTTGAAAGCGGAAATGAGACCTTTGCCTCTTCGTATTCTAGCTCTGATGATGGTGACTTGAATGCCAACGGTGAAGCACTACTTCTCTTCGACATGACTGATACTTGTTGAGCCCTGAGACCCCTCCCTCTCTTCGCTACAGGAAGAAAAGAAGACTTGAGAAAGAAAGAAGAAGGACAGGGACAGCGGCCAGGAGGGCAGACATGACCTCAAAGCCAGGAATGACTGCCAAGCCCAAGCCAGGAAGAACAGTCCTTGCTTGTGGCCTATTCTATTGGACGCAGATTGAGTCCTCGATGCGATGTATGTTGATACGTAAAGAGGTCAAAAGGGGCCGAGGCCCTATCTCCTTCAACTAGGACGTTCGGTCATGAGCTCCTATCTCGATCTTGGGCTTTTCACGCGATGGAAAGAGAGCAGACGAGAAAGAATCTCTATTTGCTATCAATCTCTTTTCTATCTAATAAGATCCTCGTTCTTATGATCATTTCAGATCTAATTAGATATATAAATCCGTTCACATCTGCTCCGTCCCTCCATAGCATGGAGATCGAGTGAGAGTGGAGAGTGCGTCACCGCTCCTTTCATCTTTAGGCACTCCTTCTAGTCGCTCCTCGCTCCAATAGCAATAGTAGGGACGGACAGCGCGGACTGCAACTCCGCTAAGGCATGGCACTCTTGGTATCGGCGGAGAGTGAGAGCGAGGGAAGTCCGACCAATAGGAGCTAGGAAAGCCCCGATTCAACATCGCCTGCTCATTCGTGGAGCGAGTGTACGAGTGAATCCCCGATCGGCTCAAGTTCAAGCATGTAAGGCGCGTAGAAAGGAGGGTCAAGGGTTATTCCTGGAAGGGATCTTAGTTGGACTTGGGTAGAGGAAGCAGTGACTAGTGGTTGGACTTGGGCAAAATAAAGTAGAGGAAGCACTTACTCGTGGGAGCAGTGACTCGCGAACCAAACCTTTGACTAATATTGGACTTGACCGAACTCAAAGCAGATCATTCATTCCGAACAGAAGATCCGATCCCACTAGGCGGTAGGACTAGCGGGCGAACCCGAGGATCGATCGGAGCAGATCAGGTACCTAATCCGGCTGCTAACCAGAAGGTCTTAGCCGACGATCGGTTGAGTAGGTGCACTCTAGCAGCAGCAGATGCCTTCTACTCTCCTTTTAGTCGCCCCTCAATCTCACAGTGAAATCATGAAATCTTTATCGTGCCGGTCAGTCTTATGGGTGGAGCAAGAACTTCTTTCTTCATTTCTCACCCAGTTACTAGCCTGATCCCGAGCTACTACTTGATATTGGCCTAGAAGATAGTTTTCCTCCAACTCTCGGAACGACTAAAGCCTAAAGAGAGATCTTAGTTGGAGCGGTGCCGGTCCCTCTTTCGCATTCCCGGTAGAGCCCAGCCCTAGCATCTACTATTTTAATTGAATTTATTTGAATAAAGTTTCTCTTTTCATTTTATTGAATTGAATTTATTTGAATAAAGATGAAAGCTATAGTTGTCAACTATTCTTTGAAAGGAGTCGAAAGTAGCTCGTTCAACTCAAAATTACTACTTTTCCATCTGAACCCACCCTCCGCCCTGACTAAACTTGACGAGATTTTATGTAAGTTTGATGCTCGTTTCCCTCACTTCGTACTATTGAACTACTTTTGCTGCTATATTGGACTAAACTTCTGCGACTTTGTTCATTCATCGCAACTGCAGAGCTTACTTTCATAGCTGACTTCGTGATCGTAGCGAGGGAGAAAATGAGCTTTCAAGTAGAAATTCTCTCTCTATGTTCACTATTTCTAGTTTATCTGAGCAGATGGAGAAAGAGAGGTGCGGAGGAGGGAAGACTTTGGAACACTTGACTTGACTTGAGGTGATGTCTTTAAGTCCTGTATTCATCTGTACAAATTGGCACACTTAGAACGAAGTGAGGGAGGGGAAGACAGAGAGCACGAGAAGAAGAGCACGAGACCCATGGAGCTAGGGAATCCGATAAGCAAAGTGAGGAGCACGAGAAGAGAGTCGCTCGGGAAGGAATGATCGCTAGGTCTCTAGAGAAGGAATGAGAGCAAGGGAAGATAGGACAGAGAAGGTAGTGGGGAAGAGAAGAGCTGCAAGGGAATGCTTAGGCAGAGTCTGAAGCGGATGTTGAGGAAGTGACGATAATTTGAAAACTCAGTCATGGGGATGCTTTCAAGTAAGATTCTATTTAGATTTTATTTAGATTCGCTTCGCCTCTTCTTTCTCGTCAGTTTATCATAGCTACTGTACAGAATCTGTTGTGCTCGTACAATAGACAGTGAGTTCCCTTCCCCGACCCAGAGAGAAAAGAAGAAAGACGACAGTAGCTCGTGGAACTCCGTGACCCGTGACCCGTGAAGATAAGTTTGACCATCCTAGCATAGAAGTTTGATAAATACCCATTTTGCAGAGAAAGAGCAGGAAGCCCAGATCGAATGCCTTTGAACCGATTCACTCGCTCCGCTCGACATAGCTCCAAACATAGCTCCAAGAAGAAAGATGAACTGAAGGGCCTTTGAAAGTTATCTGAGGAACTCGCTCCGCAGCGGAAACAGGGCTCAGGGCTATCAAGGCTAATCAAGTTCACGCCCCGGCTCACCACGGAAGGAAAGAAAGAGCAAAGAAAGAATCAATAGCAATTCTTAGTGGGCTAGGTAGGAATGAGCAAAGAAAGAATCAATAGCAATTCTTAGTGGGCTAGGTAGGAATGGACCGGACAGTTGAGCCATCGGATGAGGAAGTAGGGTGCGGGACGGGAAACATTGAACGGAGAAGCTACGAAGCGGGTTTCAAGAAAGCATACCGGGTTTCAAGAAAGCATACAAGAATAGTTCAAGTTCAAGTCAAGAGTAGTTAAGTTCACAAGTCAAGAAAAGATAATCAAAATTCATAAGCGAGAGAATCCAAACTCAAACGCAGCTAAGAAGCGCAGCGAGAGAATGCGCAGCGGAATAAGAGCAGATAATAGACACTTCCGGCTGCGCTGATAATTGATAAATCACACTATATGCAAAGCGAAAGTCATAAATCACACTACACACTATATATATATAGAAGTATGCAAAGCGAAAGTAAAGTTTCAGTAGTCAAGAGCAAAGCGAAAGTAAAGTTTCAGTAGTAAAGGCAAAGCTCACGCACAACTAGGACCGAAGTGACGCACTCACAGGTGGAGCAAGAAAGATCGATCGGGCACTACAGGGACTCGCCATTACTTAACTCGGGACAGAAGCCAGCTAGACTGAAAGGAGACCACAGAAGCCAGCTAGACTGAAAGGAGACCACAGATAGGGAGGGACTGGGCTAAGCAAAGCTAGGTGATGTTCAGCTTATTCCGGAAGTGCCATGCCAATGTAGGTTCCGTACGGTGACAAGCAAAGAACCAACTCGGACAAATGAATGTGAAAAGCAAAGAATCATATACGAAATGAAAGCAAAGAACCATATACTAAATGTGAAAAGCAAAGAACCAATTCGGATCAATTCTCAAAGCAAAGAAAGGAGAGAGCATCAAGCCGGAGGTGCAGACCGAGACCCGATGAACTTCGTTCCAATTTGAGTATGCTTTCTTTCCCCGACCTATTCACTGATTGACCACCTATTCACTGATTGACCATAATATAAGAGTACTTCTATTTGACTTCCCCGATCAAGTGACCGACCCGCTCCTTTAAGTCTGAATTAAGGACCTTTAAGTCTGAATTCCGGAATGGAAGTCTTAGGAACCAATGAATGGAGCGCGTCCGTCTTCGGAGCTCGCTTCTGCTGCCTGTTGCTTACGGATCCTCATGCCTCTCTCACAACTCGGGAACTCGGCCTCGCTGTTTTCTTTCTACCGCTTCGCTGCGCTCTCCGTCTCTGCTTACTTATCGATCGGAGCCGGACCTGCCTTGCTCGCCTTATTATGCCTGCCCAAGCATAAAGAACCAGAGCGCATCCAGATCCCACTCCTCACTTCCTCCAGTTTAGCCGATGAAAGATAGGAGCGAGGGAAGCCAAGGGTAGACTCTGATTCAAGGATGAGAATAAAGGATGAGTCAGGTGCGACCAACGGATTCACTCATGAGCCCAATCAAACGAGGAATTCAGCAACTCAAGGTCAGTTCTCAACTCGCTGCGCTCTCCGCTCTTGAACTAAACTTCAAGTCTTCTTAACTTCGTTCCTGTACAAGTATTTCGACTAAACATCAAGTCTTTCCGAAGGTAATTTCCGTTGGGCAGCTTCCCTATGCTTCCTTCGCAGCCAGCTCTACAGCTTTAAGGCTCTAGCGAGCGGAGACTTGTCGTCCTCTTTCGTTGCCATGAAGAAGCTCACACATTCGTGGTTAATAGAGGCGTTGGATTATACTGGATCTCTTATCCGCCCTTGATTCGCACCGCTCTGTGGGCTCTCTTCCCAGCTCTTTTGACGAGTCGCCGAAGATCCGCTCTTCGCTCGCGTCACTCGTTTCACAGCTGAGCTTTCGTACGGGTCACATAGTCCAAGTCTCTGAGTGCGCTCCCCTATAAAGTAGTCAATCAACCATGAATGCTATGCTGAGCCATAGTAGCGACTGAATGAATCGAGGTCTTGAAACAATGAATCGAGGTCTTGACCTCATAGACTGAATTTTCTTCTTCACTTCGTTCAATGGAACATGTCATGCTATGCTGAGTTCACTTTCGCGACTACTCAACCAAGGCTAGTAGCGTAAACCTAAGGGAGTTGAGTTAAAAAAGTCCGCTCAGCTCCGCTCCTCGCTTTCATTCCTTTCCTCGTGAATGAAGCCACTTATCCGATGATTAAGTGAAATCGGTAGTCAATGAAGTGGAGCGGACAACGGGTGCAGACGAGGGACTACTACAAAGGATGCCCGTAAGCGCGAGACGAGAGAAAGCATCAGCTGCCAGTAAAAGAGTAGTAAGCCTACTGAGCACAACTCCGTATTTTAATTCGCTTAGGCGTGAAGGTTGAACTGCCCAGATAGTTAGCTGCCCCGGTCGGGTCTGGCGAAGAAAAGTCTCCCAGGTCCAAGTCTTCTACGGTAGGAAGCACAGGAAATTATTCCTGGCCTGCCAAAGAAGCAAGCCTATTCAAAGGCATGGAAGGAGTGGATGATGGGACAAGCCGAAGAGTGGTACTCAGACTGCTGAGTCGGAACTGTCTAATCCAATCGGGAACCCTACACCACTGATCGTGGAGTCTCTTGCGCCTTCTCTTTCTTTGATTAGAGGAAGCTGAGCCCAAACAAAAATGGAATGGCCTTAGAGCCTTGAATTGAATAAATCCTTCAAAGAGTCCTCCTTCCCTACTTTATGTTTGTTGCTAGTGAGTGTGCCTTTTGATGCTTTATTTGATTGAGCAAGCCAAAGCCAAGTAGGGAGTGACTTTAGTTTCAGCAATTCCTCTCTACCCTCTGGAAATCCTTCAGGTAGTGGGGAGCGTCTCATCCCGAGCTCGACCCGGAAAGGGCAAATCAAGCCCATCCCAGACCTATCATTTGATGTCGAACACACCGGTAGCCAAAAGAGTTCGTAGCTGAAGTCCCCCTCTAGAAGTGCCAAGCAAGAAGCAGCATTCCAAATAGTTATAGTTATCGGGCTCATTATAAAAAAAAGCATTCCCAGAGGGAGCGCTAAAGCTGCTATTCCTTTCCTATTATGTTCTGCTCCTGAGAAAGAGAACTACCCTGGCGTCGTGAACTACTGCCATATAAGACGCAGATGAGAACTCGTACTAGACATGGAACTGGCCCTTAATGGTGCTTCTTCCTCGCCTCCTACCCTACCCTTTGAGATCTCAGAACATAGCTTTCTGCCCCTACCTGTTTTTCCCAATCCTATTGTAATGATTCATGAGCTATGCTACTACGAGTCTACGATCTCCCATGCAATCAATCCTTACTGGGCGGACTGCACTTTAAACTATCTAAGCTCATTCCGCTCTTTACGTCAATCATAAATCAAAGAAATCTCAATTATCTGATTCTGAATGAACAAAACAGAAGAGAATAGTTGAAGCATCTTCTATAAGAAGACACTGAAATCAGAAATGCTTTATCAGTTCCAAATACCGCCTTCTTGGCGGTGGGTATAGAGAACTGGAAAGGCACGTATGCTTGTCCTCAAGTCGGATGCTTGTCTCGTCCGTCGGATGCTTTCATCACTCCTTGCCATCGGGCACCATGGTTCTTGATTTGAATTGAACCCGAGACAAATGATAGTTTAGTGAATTCGATCTTCATAAAGGAACCCGGCTTGGCTCTCTACCTTTGAGACCCCGACTCTGGCTTGTCCTCCTGTCCGGAATTCAGTTGGAGCTCGCGAACTCATATTTATTCGGCAAAACAGGAAAGGAAGGGCTGCAGTGCACTTTCAGAGAGAATGAACGGCTTGAACTAACTCCGCGTGAATTAGATCATCAAATGGGAAGAAATTGACTGGCTTGGATCTATGCCCGAGATCCGGAGTTCGCAAAAGCACAAATGAAAGCTTGATTTATTGTGTTGATAGAAATGAGCGCTCTTGACGATCTATTTGATTTGCGCGCCGTACGCGTTACTTGACTTGACTTTCCACTGCAGCCCCTTAAACCCCACACTTCACTTGAACTTGATAAATTAATTAAAGTGTACCAAAGTAGAGTCGGCTCCTCTCCTCCGACTCTGCGCTCCGCCCCTTGGATCTGCTTGCTTCTTTTCTCTGGCTCCGCACCTTCGCTACTTCGCATGGAACCACCGGTATAGCTAAGTTTAAAGAAAGAAGTCCGTCAGGTCAGAAGAAAGAGAGAACCGGCACTCCTATCCCCCACGTATAATGCATTGGAGGGGTCTTTTGGATGGCATTCTTCCCCCTCAGGTCCTAGCTAGTTGAACGCAGGTATAGGTATAGCTCGGATCTTAATTCCGGGCGGGTTAACTTGATTGGAGCGAGGAGCGGAGCGGAAAGCCTTAAGGGCTCAGTTGTGACGTGGGGACATACTTCCCTCGGATAGACTCTTTACGTCGCTGGGCATTAAGAAAGCTCACTGCAGCCCCGGCACTCTTCTTCTTTGCATCCGAGTTCGCATTGGAATCATAATTTCTCATCTTCAATCTGATCATTAATTTAAGAAAGACCCCCTAGACCCAATACCCCCACACCCCGGACTTCTCCCCTTCTTTCCTCTGCTTCTGCTTCTGCCTTTGCTTTTATGCTTCTGCTTTCGGGGCTTTCCTTTGCAGATAATTCCTTTCCCTAGCCCGAGCCAGGCAGGTAAGGCATAGTGGGTCGGGTCCTCGTTCAACTAAACTTGATCGGGACCGGGACATCACTAGCTATTTAAAGTCTCGCAGTAGAGTAGTGCCATGGTAGGGTCTTCGAGGAACAATGCTTCCTTTCTTAGGCTTGGAGGCTTAGGCTTGTTCGTCGTAAAGCGGAAGCGGGGGATCAACTCATTCCTCAAGATCTCAATCTCATGTCAAGTGTTGTGGCGCGTGTCAGCCCTTACTTCTCTATGACTAGCCATCCGAATGGGAAGAGACCGTGCCTTAACCTTTTTGGCATCATTCAGCCTGGAATAGAACGGGATAAATCTAACTCTCTTTGCGGGCTAGCTTAGCTCGACTTCCTGACTGGAACTCTTCCCCAGCTGCGAAAGGCCGGTAGAAGACGAGGTGAAGATTTGCATTCCAGGCCTTGAATTCTATTCTGTACTTGATGTGCATGACGAGTAACTATAGCAACCCCCGCGATACGTCGTTATCCTTTTGGTCCTGAATCTCTTTATGGATCCAGGTCAGCTGCTGCCGCTTAGGCCGAACCTCTACTGGCGGGTCCCATAAGACAATGAACTACTTGGCGAGTTTTCACTTGAGTCGCTAGGAAGAGCAGATCTTTATATTCTTTCTTATGATGCTTGGACTTGGAATCAATATATGGATGCTTGTGGAATCAAGAACTTGAACGCGTCATTTCACTCTTCTACGTCACTAGCGTTCGTTCCTCACTCGCTAACTGACTGACTGGACGACTTGCCTGACGACTTCCATTGCACCTTTGAAAGAGATGGGCAGGGGTCCGGTTCGGATCGCCATTCTGGGCCAACAAGTAGGTGATCTAAGATGGTACAGGCGCCCAAAGGAAGGCTGGAACTCTTTCTAGAACAAAGGCTACTCCTAGTGTCTTTTACTCTTTGGTTTGAGAACAGGAAGACTTAACGATCTGCTCTCAACATTCCTGGAGCTTACTTTTGCAGAGAGAGATTTCAATAAAATAAGTTCGGGTAAGGAAGCGAGAACACATCTTTTATTATCTGGAAGTCAGAAAGCAGAATCCTTGATCTATGCTTTTTGAACCCATTCTTTGCGGGCTGGACTCAAGCTACTTTTTATCGATAAAAGATTAGGGATGGTAGAGGAAGAGACTTGGTATTGGTCTCATGGTCTTGCTCAGTAGATGACTAGGTGATGGACTCGGTAGGCAATCGCAGGAATCTTTATTTGTTACCCGACTACTGACTATATATGAATGGGTGCTTCAATGCGTAGGAATCAGTCTAGCATTCCCTTACGCTTGGCGCCAATGATAAATGATTGGAACCTGAGCCTGAGACTGATAAGTCAGAATGGGACCTTCGATCTAAACTCAGCCTTTTCATAACATGTCGAGCATAGTACTCTGGTTGATTTGATGTCTCGGGTCGGGAGCCTCCTTCTTCTACACCCTTCTTCCACACCACAATTGAGATTATTCTTAAGTAAGAAACTGGAAAGTGTCTGAATGCCTAAATGGGCTCTTGCTAAGAGGATTGCTGTACGGGAGGAGATCGAATCAGTCTTATTGACTCTATAGAAAGGAAGGTTTCGGATCATCATAATGAGCTTTCTTCGATAGAATGGAAGCTTACATTGCTGAGCGCTCCTGTACGGGGTTGGTTCTTCTTTTTGATTCTTGCCACTCTGATTCTCGGATGACCTGCCACTTCCTTTCTCAGGTTAGGATGACCTGCCACTTGATAAGGGAGGGCCAGATAGGAGAGAGTTCGTTCACGTTCACCTACCTGCTTATAGAAGGAGAGTCACCTACCTGAAGCGAGGAACAAGCACTAGCGTCGTAAAGGAGCCTACAAGAGAGAGTGAGCAGCCCAAGCTCAGGGCATGATGGTGTGGGGCTTCTTTTCTCTTTATATTGAATAGATGGGTAAGGCCATTATATATGTGGAAGAACTATATAGGGCGGACATGCCTACTATATCTCTCTCTTTATTGGAAATGCAAGAGAGCCTGCTCAGACTCAGATGTCCTGAGCGTCGAGGAGGATGAGGTTCTATGTGTGACTCGTTCTGATCATGAGTTCAAAAAAAGATCTCAGTATGACTGCACCAATGAATAGAGTAGGTAAGGTATATTATATATCTATATTCCTCACAGAGTACAAGTGATCGATCGAACAAGTAGAAGGAAGGCACGAACGACACAAAGGTACGAAGCGAACTACCCATTGGAATCTCAGTTCCGAGAAGCTCCAGATTCGAGAGTTGAGAAAGGAGCGAAGCAAGTAAGATCGCTGCAATGGAATCTCAGATCGACCAGACCAATTGAAAAGAAGAGATAGATAGATCGAAACGAAAGACTTGAAGTCAGACCAGTAGGAGGAGCGAATGATCGATTAGCAGACAAAACAAAATGAGGAGTCCAATAAGGTAGGCAATTCTTGAGAGGCGGTCGAAAGTGAACAAGTAGTCAAAGGCAAGGGAAGTTTCAATAGGGTCCCGCCCCATCTGTGGGAGAGACTCATGTGCTTTATTTAGCAAAACCTTTGATTATAATAGAATTAGACATGCGTGAGATCACACTTGGGAAGAGAAAGAATGAAGCAGGGGCTTTCTACCGCTCCGTGGGGTTGGAAGATAAGGAAAGAGTCCTCGCGCAAGGGGGCTCCCTCTCCTTTTCTGTCCATAGTCCTTTCGTGCGGGCCTACTCACGGATGGTAAGGTGGAAAGAGAGGTATAGTAGATTCTATTAAGCAAGAGAGCTACAGATAGGGGAGTGTCCAGGTCTGGGGGCTATACTATAAATATAACATCAGTCGGGCCAAGCACGAGGATCAAGGTTGGGGAGTATGCCATAATATGGGACCTTTTCCGATAATCTGCTAAAGCGGGTGAGAATCTGACTATTGCTGCATGAGGCCCTCGCTATCACCGACAAGGAAAGAAAGCGTGCTTCAAGAGGTCTAGGCTTCTTTAGGTAAGTAAAGAGAGTAAGGCTTGTGAGAAAAATTAAGTGCGTCCCACTCCGTGGGAAAGGCCTACCCTTACTCCCCTCAGCTGGCTTCCCCTACTTTCATTTCACTTTTACCACTCCACCAGGTATTCCTACTTGCATTGGATTTGACTACTCCTGAACGATTGGGAGAATAGAATAGACGAAAAGAGGAAGATAAATCAACTTCAACTATTAAGATAAGAATGAGAAAGCGTATCTCTGATCATTCTCGTTCTCTCTCTCTTACCACTTCTGCTCGGGGGGATTCGCTGGTGACCTCTACTCCGGCTCCAGGTGCTCGGTACTCTCCTTAGGTCTATCGGTTCGCTTCGCCTGTCTGAACTATTGGATTGCACACCTCTCTTGAATCGGTTCTAGGTGCAGGTCTCTTCCTCCACTACTCTTAGTAAGAGCCATCCACTTCCTTCTCTTCAAACATTGATTTCTTGGTTCAGTCTCGCCGGATCCTCCGCCTTCCTGTTAGCCCCTACAAGACCGTATCCGATCACACTTGACTGAATGCGATGATCGATCTATATGGATAAGATAGATGAGAAAGCAGGGGCGAATGACGCCTACCCCCTTTCCGAATGAATCTACCAATTAGGAAAGGTGCGCAGCGGAAAAGCAGGTAGAGAAAGGGTCGAAGCAAGTGCACTAGAGAATCGTAAGAAGCGGGTGCAGAGGGAAAGAGGCCGCTGGCTTCATGCCCAAGTTAGGCGCTGGTCGGTCGTGATTTGATCGATCTCAACCGATACAACTGAAAGGAGCTTCATTTTAACCAACCGGCAGAACAGATGAGCGTTCACAAGTTAAGCGAAGGGGTGTGGGGTACGGACAGTGCAGTGCCATCGCGAATAAAGGGTAGAGAGACCAACCAGTCAGTCCGTGATAAGGAAGCAGAGTTCTTTCTTAATAATAGAAGTGGTCCTCGACAGGACAGAAGAGAGGTGTGGGGACGAGCTCTAGTAAGTAGATTAATAGACTTACTAGAGAAGTGTCCACGAGTGCAGTGCTTGCTGCGCTGTCCTTCGTGCTAGCAGTCCAAACTTAGCTAGCTGCACAGGGAGAGATAGGATTCTCCCCTTTCAAGTGGCTTTCTCAACTATCTCTCAATTCAATCTCATATCTAATAAGGAACTTGAGCAAGCTAACCCGTGACTCCGAGGACTGAATGAATCAAGGAGTGAATGGCGTCAGAGTGATTGATTGGTACCGGTCAAATCACTACTGATCTCGTGGACAGAAGTAGAGAAGGAAAAGGGCAATAAATAAACAATGAGTCTGCGCCAAATCTCTGGCTTTCTCTTTCTCGATCAGGCTATCCCGGACTTAGAGGATATGGCTGGCAGAGTGTGCATAGAGGCAGACATGAGCAGTAGCAATACCAATTAGAGTGGAACTCCAATCCAAGAACCAGGCAAGCCAACGGTCATCTCCTACTAGACCTGCTAAGGGGTGAAATGAAATGCCGGGGTCAAGTGATTGCGATCCTGGACCAATCGCTATCAAATGAGTGATTCGAGAAGAGCTTGGAGAAGATCTTGTTAGACTCACATGTCTCTTCGCCCACTTGTCAGACTCAGCTGCCATTTCGCCCAGTGCTCTTCATCGGGAAAGAAAGAGAGGGCGCACAAGACTCAATCTCGCTTCTCTACCGTTCGTGAGCTACTATCACACTTAGCTATCTCACTCAAATGCATGATAAATGGATGAGCCAGCTACTCTCTAGCTATTTATCCTTCTCATCTAAGTGAAGCAAGCATTCGTCCAGTCTCTCATGCCAGCCAGTGTGAGTACCTGAAGGGAAGTCAGGCAGGGAGGATCTTCTTTCTTGTTTGTAGTATCTACTAGAGCGAATGTTTCTTCCAAGAGTCAATCATCCTTCTTATTAAATTAAGGAAGACCCTACCATCGTTCGTTGCAACTCTGCTTGAATCTCCTTGACTATAGCGAGGAGTGGATCTGTCTTTAGTTCTAGAGCAAGCACTCCCCTCTCACTCTAACCGGGAAATGTACTAGGCTCGGCTGGTCTAGCTCGCTCCCATCTCAGAGGCATGAGTCGAATACGCGATCGCTAGGTACACGCACATGCCACTGACGCTAGGTTCGCATTACCTTAAACACAGACAGGGATTGAAAGAGATGGATCCAGAGAGAGAGGATTTCTAATGATAATAATTGAAGTAGTCGCGAGAGGTAGGCTCATGGAGGAGGGGCCAGGAAGCATACCGCGGGAGGCCCTCAATGGTGCACGACTGCTTGACATGCGGTTGCTATGCCTTCAAGGACAGCACTGAGGTTCTCGTATTTATATAGTGAAGTAAGTGGAACCGACCAAAAGACCACAAGTGAAAGGAGTTAGGGAGACTGAACGGTTAGAGAATCACGACGTACCATTTCTCCCCTACCCCGCGACCGACAGTGCCTGCGAACGATTAGTTCCATGATTGGAACGCACGAGATACGATAGAAGATAGGCAGCAGAGAGTTCTAGCTAGCATCCGATGGAAGACCCCTGCCTTCGTGCCTGTCTATGTCTACACCAAGGCATGTGTATAGCGTGCACTCAAGGGTAGACCGCGCTGGATGATAGGTCCCGTGTTTAGGTTTGCGATCGGTCCTCATTCGACTGTATAGGTTTTTCAAATGGATAGCTTTGAGAGTGTCTTACTGGATTGGCATAGAAGCAGTCACAGGGTTCAATTCAACGAGTGACTCGCTACCGGAGCTCCCTTCCTTTGCTAGCCCACCCAGATCTTCAATAAATCTATAACTATTTGATTGAGAACGTCCTCCACGGACTAGCGAGGGCAGAAAGGTTGGATAGCCAGCCTACTAAGTGAGATTCCACTCTTGGAATAAATGGGGGAGCTCACGAACCGGAGCCTGATTGAGAAAGCCTTGACTCCCCGAACCTGAGGTAAAGAACTCATAATTCTGGGTACGCTTTACTAAAACTATCCCTGGTTGAAGGGTTTCATTGAATAGTGAGATTCACAACCTAAATAGCAGACGTGCTCTCCGCAACCGGAACCGGATGAAGGAAGAACTGAGAAGCTGTCCCATTCCCGGTTTGATGCCTTGTCCTATCGCAGCCTTGGGTCTTGTCTTCTAAAAGGTAGTATGTCCGGGCCTAACTAGGCTAAGCATAGAAAATGCACTGCGGAAAGAGAAGCATAGCCTGTGGGGACCATTTGCCTAACCACTCCGATACCGCTCTTCATGAATATGAATGAGTAGCTGACCCCTCTATTGAGGGAGATGAAGAACCTCCAAAATCCTCAGTATTCCGTAATCAAAATGAAATAATAATGGTTATAGGCAGAAGGAGTCGTAGAGGAATCGTCCTGCTGATGCTTAATCAGAATATAACCCCATGCACCTCACCTACTGCTGAGCATTTCTTTCCCTACCATGAACTCCTTCGTTAGCGTTCGATTATTAAATTCTTTCTCCCTCGCGCCTCTACCAATAAGAGTCCGGACCCTCTCGCTTAAGTGGTCCCAGTGCTTTTCGACATCTACACCTACGGAGGTTCGGATAGCTGCTTCACTGGCCGAGAAAGCATCAAGAACTGGCACGCGTCACTAAGTAGAGTGGTTCGCTCCTTTGCTTTGAGTTGAGACAATCTGCCTCGCCAGACCTACGCTTTGGGCGACTGGTTCACCAACTTCAGCTACTGATTGAACTGTCGAGGCTGCTCGGTGAAGAGAAAGAATGAGGACTCCCGAAGCGGGAGAGACCCGTATGTGCCTGACTTGACTATTAAGTAAAGTAAGGCCAGGCGATCGTGAACTTCTAGTTGAGTGTCGGGCGGGACTAGTGAGAATGCAGCAGCGGTTACTCGGATAAGGTATCCCTCGGACAGATTAGGAGCAGCAGTTCTCGACCACGTTCTTTAGCATCGGTTCTCTGTCTACGAAGACCACGTCTTTAGCAGCGGGACGTGAGAAGACCGCTCGGTCCTACTTGCCAGCGACTCGTGACCAATTTTCTTCGAATGTGGCTCGACAGGAGAAGTAGATTCAAGGGAAGTGATCGACCGAACCCCAGGTGGGTGTCCGAGAGGAAGAGGACTAGGAATAGTAAGGGAACTGTAGCTGCCTAGCATGGCCAAGTGGGGAAAGGAGCGAAGCGCAGTGACTATCCTATCGAAAGATAAGTTACGATCGAAGGTGCTACGCGAAAAGGAAAGGTAGAAGAAGGCTGAGCTCTCTGACTCCTCGAATCCGATAGAAGGAAGGTAGTGGAACTGCCCTTGAAGTCAGGTAGTTTCATTCCCCAGGAAAGATAGAAAGGTTACTTGATCAAGGGGGCGTCGGTCGATCGCAACTATAAGCTCTTTCCCTATCTGCCAATAGCAAAGTAGTTGCTTGTGAGTAAGGGAGATGGCCTCGAAGGGCCGTAGGTGTGAGACGCTCAAGTTTCAACGTCGGTCGGCCCGCTGCACAGGGAAGGCGTATGCGATCCCCATCTTTAGTTGCCGAGGGATTGAGAGCTCTACCGAAAGTCACAAGAGGAGGTGTCTACTGATTCCTATGCAAAGGTTGTTAAATGGTAGGGAAGGCTAAAAGGAGGGAAGGATCGGTACTACTCAAAGCAAGGGTTCTAATACATAAGTTAGGTAGGGTTGAGGACTCGGATTAGGAAAGCCGGCTCTAGTGGTATAGTGTTGGGCGGGCGAGCACAGATATAACGAATCAGTTGAAAAGCACGGGTATAACGAATAAGTTTACCGGCGAGGAATTGGATATGCGATCTAGAGCGCTGCTACGGGTAACGCAGCCAATATCCAACAAAGAAATGGGAACGAGTGAACGTGGAGAGTGAGAACTTAGTGAAGCAGAGCTACTTCAACCCAGTGCGAGTTAGTGCTGAGCCGACCGCTGAAGCTCATGAAGAATTAGAGCCCACCCCATGGCAGATTCACTTCGCGTGCTATCTCACAGCACGAAGTTGGACTTGGGAGCGAGTAAAATGAGTTATACGTCGCTAGTCTCTTAGAGCTCGGATTCCTCGTCAATCACTGTTTAGTGATGCTCGACTATTAGCAGCTGTGCGATGATAAAGAATCGAGGAAGCAGAGAAACCGCGACATACCAATGGGAGCACCAATGGGAGCAGAACGGAGGTCAAGTTCAATAGGCCAGTTCGGGAGCGAGAGAGCAGGGTGCCAGAGTCAGGAGCGGAAGATTCATAGGTGTCCGCGCTAGAGTGTGATGGTTAGCTATTCACGGAGCTAGTTCAATAGAGTGCTTCCTAATGCTTCCTAATATAGAAAAGAAAGAAGGTGTTGCAATAGAAAAGAAAGAAGGTGTTGCAATGACATGAAGAAATCCCATTCAGTACTCATTGATAAAGGAAGTGTGAGGGACGAGGAGAATAACTGAACTGGCGGTTAGTTAACTACGAAGCCATGGGAGGGAAGCCATGGGAGGCGAAGCATGGTCAGACCCGACCAGACCATATTCTTTATATACGAGGAAAGAGCGATGAACGGAGCGGGTTGAACGCAGATCCAGTTGTGTCGAAGTCAGTTGTCCCGTGACGCAGAGAGGAGCCGGAGCCTTGGCTGTCAAAGATAGTTGTTGCCCCGGGCTCAGTGAAATAGGTGAGGTTATGCAATGGAGCGAAGCCCTAAAAACGAGAAGCGCCAGTAGGAGGATAGACCCGACCAATAGGAGGAGTGAAACAAAGCGACTGAAAGGAGCGCAGGAGAGGATCGACGTAAAGCGACCAACGGGAGCGCCTGCCCCGGATAAACAGCGACGTAAAGGCAGCGTCGTAAAGAGCGAGAGCTCCCGGCTTACTTTAGATACCTAAAGCGGGGTGTGGGGTACATTGGACCTCCCTGCCTAGTGGGAAAGATGGGAAATTGGAGAGGCACAACTTATCTTAACGCCCGCGACACAGAGGGTCGAGATCTTCTTCTACTCGTGCTTGGTCGGGACATTCTTAGCTGCCTGGTCGGGAACAAAAGCTCAGGAGTGAATGGATCAACCAGTGCAAGATCGGAGTGGTTGGGACTAGGTGAGGGAAGATCGGAGTGCTTGGTGCAAGGTCAACGCTTCAAGCAGGTGGAGGTGGGAGGTCGAGGCTCTGAAAGAGGTAGAAGGAGATGCCATTACAGGCTCAAACAGGCGAAAAGTGCAAGAGTACGGTACGCGATCTGAAGTGAAAAAGTTCACCTGTTTGATCTGGAGAGAGAGCCAAAGGCTAAAGAGAGCTCATTCATGCGATTCGAGAGATCGCGTTAGAGAGAGTGCGAATCGAGTCAAAGTGAAATCAAATGCCATTCATCTGGAGTGAAGGGGAGAGTGCGACGGGGAAAGGGAAAAGGAGCGCTAAACGGGACGGGGAAAAGGCGATCAAGAGGCCTAAGGGAGAGCTAGGAGCAGGGCTACGGTCTACGGTAGAAGGGTAGTGTTTCCATCGAGGTGGAGATGCCGGTCGAAGTCGAGCAGTGAAGGGTCGGATTGAATAGAAAACCGAAGATCTAAGATTGAATGGAAAACACCTGAGAAAGATACGAGATCTCACCTGTTTGTATAACAAACAAACGAATGCGAATCGAGTAAATCGAACGTGCGAGTGAAAAGTCCTCATAGGCGAACCAAATGCACCTCATTCAGGAAGGAACAAGCGACAGCGTCGTAGAAAGGGACGGAGCTAGGGTCTCACCTGTTTGAAGAAGCTCGAAATCCAATAGCTGCGAATAGGACACCTTCGGAAAAGGAAAGAGGTAAGAAGGAGAAGGCAGATAGGCTAGAGAGGCAGATTCGGAAAGTCAAACAGGTGAAGCAAAGGCTACCGGGAATGACTGTAGCTGGTCGGGAACGAGAGACGGTGAAACTAGTGAATGGAGGTGCGAGTAAACGCGTACTTCGACAACGGAGTTTGAGCATTCAAATAGAAGGTCTAGGTAGGCGGGGCAAAGTGGCTCTGAAAGAGGGAAACTCGGCATAGGTGGGTCAGATGGAAGGCCAAGGTTCAGTAAAGAGGAAGGCCAAGGTTCAGTTCAATAGCGAATGAATCCAAGGTGAGATGCCAACCTCTCCAGAAAACTTGATACCGGGACAACCAAATGCCTACGTGAAAGTAGACGAGGAAGGAACGAAGCAAAGTCAACGCTTCAAACAGGTGGAGAAGCAAGATCTGAGTGAATTGGATTCTGCTTGGATTGGATCGTGACTGACGAATCGATGTTCTAGAAGTTGTGAAGTGAACAGAAGCGCAAAAGCAACAAAGGTCAGACCCGACGTTAGGAGGAGTGAAACGTAGCGACCAGTAGGGAGCGCCGGCGAAGGCGGAACTCGCTGGAGCGGAGGGTAGAATGGGCAGTCCGACTCCTGGCGAGGGATCAAGGAGCAAGGGAACGGAAGACACGGGAGCATGTGAACCAAAGGTAGTCAAGTGGGCGAGTCCATCGTCCATCATGCATAAGAGGCATAAAAAGGAATGAAGTGAGGGAACTAAGGGAAGGGAAGGTATGAAAGCAGTGACATCTTCTACAATTACAATATCGATCTGTTTAGCATGCGCGCGATTGATGCTTTTTCTTAGCCGCGATTGATGCCGCGATTGATGCTTTTTTTTGTACTCTTAGCTTAGTCAAGTGGGAAGTCTTGTCATTTCGTACCTTAGTTCTCATCACAAGTGTGGAAAGTTTGTCTAATGGAGCTCAAGCCAACCAAAAGAGGAAAAAGGTAGGAAAGAGCTAAATTCACTGGAACGGAACCGACGAGCAAACCGTGCGAATGCTCATTCCATGACGCGTTTCCAACCGCATCCAATGAAAAGAGTGCTATGAATCCACTTGGTGGAAATCTAAATGCAGATCCTTGAGATTCAGATATATGATCAGACAAGTAGAGAGAGACTATGCCACTATGTATGCTATCGTGATTCAAGTAGAGAGAGACTATGCATGCTATCGTGATTACCCTTTCGCTACTCTTTCGGGTTCAAAGCCCATTCCCTACTCTTTGTTCTCTGGTTCCATGCCAGAAAGCTGCAATGCCAAAATCAGTATAGAACTGAGCCCTAGAACGGCTACGAGATGAGTAGTGAAGACCCAGACTTCGCTAAGGAGAAGAGACCCGCCCTCCCCAAGTGCCAACTTTACTTGAGGAGTTGGTCCCTACTTGACTTTACTTGATGAGTTGGTCTGACAGAAGAAAGATCGACTACTTCTCGATAGTTCTCAGCCTCGCATGATCATGATATAGTTCTCAGCTCACATAGGAATTGAGAAAGAGGAGTGTCCCTCTCTAGTCTCAAGACAATGGGTCATCCCTCTCTCCTTTCATTCATAGGTCTGGACTGAGCGCGTCCTTGATCCGTAGCCCACGGGGAGCGGTAGGAGACCTCTCTCACTACTCAGAACAATGGCGGAAAGGAGCAAGAACAAGCTATCTAAGGAGCAAGAACAAGGTCACTCACACCAATGTTATTAAGGAAAGCAAAGTGAGTCGGTTAGCCGGAGAAGGAAATCCTACCAACTGGGAGAAGGGCTATATTTATTGAGTAAAACAAGAGGTTTTCAGGCGATGGAGGTCAGACAAGAGGTTTTCAGGAGAATATCAGAGCATACTTTGCAGCTTTGCTATGACCGACCTCGAAAAACGGAGTAGCTATGACCTACCTCCAAAAAGTAGGGTGGAGTGACCGACCAAAAACTAGGGTCTCGTTCAAGTGCTAAGGTCGAGACTGCCTATCATGAATCAGTGGCGAAGAGAGAAAGGGACATATGGTGCGGAGAGGGCTACGAGGGCTCACGTGGTCAAGTAAGGAATAGCTGGGATGTGGGCAAGTGCAGATGCGTGGAGAGCAAAGCCGAACATGCGTGGACTGATAAATTGAACCTTACCTTTCCCAGCTCGTAGATAGATCTCATGGACTCGAGCAGATTTGGATTGTTTAGGTGAGTGAATCAGGAGAAGACCTGCGTCCAGTGAGGACTACCGATCTCCGGAGGCATTGCAATTCCTTGAACTCTCGCACGAGCCAGATATGCTTCTTTCTATATATAGAATACGAGATTGATACGAGATTGTAGACTGAGTGAGTGAAGCCATCACTCTGTGGACGTTTCAGGGCAAGGCTCAAGAAGTAGGTTAGGTATGTATAGGTGGCCTCGGTAGTATGAAATAGCAGTTCTGGATGACAGAGAATAGAGCAGTTTGAAGAACGCCAACTACATTCGAAGAGCGTCTCTACTAAAAGCCGAAGAAAGACCGGAGCACGCACCAAATCTGAGTTCAATCCACACGAGGGGGCTGGAGAGAGGAGTGAAGTCCGATACAGCACTCTTGCTGGAGAACAAAGAAAAGAAAGATTGAAAGTTGCCCCGCTTCTTTATCAGGTGATGGAAAGGGATACGCAAGCAGGTGATGGAGAGGGATACGCAAGAAGAACCACACCGCTGAATCTGGATATTATATTGATTGAATGAGTCATGAGGCAGAGCTTCCGGGAATCCTTGACCTTTCTACTTTATGAAGTCAAGTCCAGGTAGTCTGTCTCTACATTTTAATCAAGGGATTCCATTCCATCTATTCAACAAGGGCACGGGAAGGTTAGAAGCTCGCATAGCATAGTAGAGGGATATAGATAGGGGGAATAGGCTCACAATGAGGGAGGGACAGGAGAGTAGGCGCGTAGGCTCAGAGTAGGCGCTGTTATCATAGAAAAGATAAGTGCGAATTTATAGTAGATGGATCCGCTGACCAGACAGACAAAAGAGGCGAAAGGAGAATAGGGAACTGATCGTCTTAGCCCGCTGTTGTGAATAGGTGTGCCCATCCCCTCTGCATTGTGAGATTCTTTTCATTGTGAGATTCTTGGAGAGGAGTCCGACTCCTAGCTCTTTGCTGGGCCGGTTCTGTTCTATTCATGACCTTCCCTTGTCTCTGTTCTGTTCTATTCACGACCTTCCCTTGTCTTTGACTGTGGATGGGGATGGACGACCCACTGAATCTTATCCCGTGCCCCAAGGAGAAGAGCCTCTTTTCATCCCTTTAACAATGGCTTTGACAGTGAGTAGTTCGTTATTGTTGGCTTTGACAGTGAGTAAGTAGTTAGTTATTGTTTTGTTGATCGGACTCAAAGAGAATAAGAACCAAGGTTTGTTTTCATTCATGTAGAAACTCCCTTCTCTATCTATAGCCGGATTTTCCTATTTAGCGAGCCGGGCCGGGACGTTGTGCAATCGGATAAATTGAAGAAGCTGCAGTGGTCCCGAAGCCAACCTAAAAGTGAGTTGGAGACTTTCCACTCCCTTGACTCTAACCCGCCACTAGAGTGCAGAGCTTTAAAGGTGGGTAAGGCAGTGTCCCCTTAGCAGTGCCCTTAGCCCTTAATAAGCGCTTGTCAGGAGCGGAGCCTATCTTACTATAGAAAGCAAGCAGGGCTGTGGAGCTTCTGATTCTTCTCGGTTGATTCGATAAAAGTAAGGAGGAGGCTAATCAAGGGCGGGAAAGTTCCCTGACCTATCTTAATAAACTGGCCTGTCAATGAAATGACTCAAATCTCGGACTTCTCACACGTAGCTCGAGGTACTTCCTTTTGCCAGGTCTTTCCTTCATAAAGGAGCAGAGCCCTTTGCAGAGAAAGAAGGTCCGAACTCAGTCAGACTAGGCCATAACTAAAACCTCTTCCCATTTGGAAAGCGAACCAGAGGAATCCGCGCCTTGAACTGAGGTCCTCACTCCTACTCTCTCCGCTACTATGGAATTCCCGGAATAGAGCTAGCGGACCTGACCCAGCCCTTTTGCTTTTGCACGCTAATAAAGAAAGAGAATAAGGGGCGAAGGTGTGAAATAAGGCAAAGACGAGAACCACCTTATGGGAGAAAGCTAATCATCAGTCTAGTCTAATTCTCGGGTGCTGACCATGTTGGAAGCGATCGAAGAGAAAGCAAGTAGTCTAATCTAAGACCCCATGTGCTTAAGGATCGGTTGGGACAGTCCTCTTGCATGCAACCTCTCAGTCTAGTGGGAGTGGTGGAAGACCCACCCATCTGCCTCAAAGGAAGGATTACATGAGCGAGAGATAATGGTCTGCTTCAAAGGAAGATTACATGAGCGAGAGATAATGGTCAATTGCACTGCTGAGTGTGAGACACTACTGTCGGAGAATAGACGATCATGCTTTTAATATAGAGTTGTGAGCATATAAAGGAGCGAAGGGGCGAGCAGACACCATCCACTACAGGCAGTGAGGTGCCAAAGAGTGAATTAATTAAGAGCGACCTACCCCTTTCCTCAGATCCAGTTTCTCAGTACTCTTCTTCAGGCCAATCTTTCTCAGTACTCTTCTTCAGGCCAATCATCATACTGTCCGCGTTAAGGAAAGAGAAGGGACTGAACTTAGTAAGCGTAGGGCTTGATCCTTCGTTTTTGCTTGTGAGCCCGGCTGCCCTCTTTGCCATCATCTGAGCTTTCCACTGAGCATGAACCAAAGCCTCTGAGAGCTGAGCCATCTGAGCATGAACCAAAGCCTCTGAGAGCTGAGCCATCAACTGAACGTAAACTTACCACACCACAAACAAGGGCCTGCTCTCCGATAGAGTCTAGAGAGCTTCTCCTGGGCTGGGAGTCTATCTTTATGTTCTGGACCTTCTCGTTCGGACAGTTTAGTTTACAACCGGTCCAGGCGGGCTGTTCGTGGATTTCCTTTGGGCAGAGGACTTGGGACATTATCACATGAGGACCAGCAGTTGAGATTAACTAGGGTAGGGGAGGGCCGCTCTAACTGATTGAGGCGACCTGTCTCTTCGCCCATCCTTAATTCATTTATTTTTGCATCCTTCATACATATTACAACACATAGTTAATGCGCAGAGAAAAGAGAGTCAGACGGACCTCCAGGCTATTTGAAGAAGAGACCATGAATGCGCAGAGAAAAGAGAGTCAGACGACCTCCAGGCTATTTGAAGAAGAAAGAACCATGCATGACTATAACTTGATGAAGGTCCATCCAATTCTATAAGCATAATAAAGTAAGACATCCGCGAGAGCTTCTATTTATTAAAAAGACTGAGCTGAGCACCTATGACGAGTAAAAAGACTGATGAGCTGAGCACCTATGACGTTATTAAAAAGACTGAGCTGAGCACCCATGACGAGTTATGAATCAAACGTAGGTTAGGGGGAGCGCAGAAGACTCAGATCAGGGGAAGAGAAGGAGCACGTAGTCCAAGAAGCCAAGGTAGGTTACTGGTTACTTCTTCTATTCAATAAGGATAGATATTCTATTCAATAAGGATAGATATTCTATTCAATAAGGATAGATAAGAGGCCCTTTCTTCAAAAAGAGTATGGAGACAAGGAGGAGCTCTCAGTGTCTGCTTCAATGGATTCGCCATGCCCTCACACTTTCCTAACTAAGATGCTCTTCAGTCTCTCCCTCCGAAGACAGCAGTCGACTAAACTGATTCCAATGGTTCATCTTGTGGAAATGGGATAAGTAAAGGAAAAGGATTCCAATGGTTCATCTTGTGGAAATGGGATAAGTAAAGGAAAAGATCTTCTATGAGACCGGCGCTTATCTGTTGTTTTTCATCCAATCATAAGATAAGGTCGGGGAATATATATCAGTCATAGCATAGGGCTGCTCTCCAATAAGTCTGAATAATAGGGGATCGAGGCCACTCTTTCGGTTCTCTTTCTTCTTGGAAAGGGACCCACCCTTAGTTCAGCAACGGAGTCTGAAAGGCAAGACAAGATAATGAGAATGCTTAACTCATAGGGGACTTGAAGAGAAGTATTATATTAAGAGAGCATAATAGGGAATTTCTGTAAGAGAGCATACATAATAGGGAATTTCTGTTTGTTCTTCTTTTCGTTGGTCGCTTACTGGGTGCTTAGCTTTTGAATGCTTAGTACCACTAAGGAAGGAAAGGAGCCCGAGCTTCTGGCTGGGACGCATGGGCTTATTCATATTCGTATGTGCTAGCTATGCTATGCCTTTTCTTTCATTTCTGATTTGATTGGTCAAAAAGACTGAAAAGAGAAGCACCCTCATTGAAGACAGGTCCATTTTTATCTGATTCAATAGCAATAGAGTGATTCAATAGCAATAGAGCCCAACGAGTGAATGAAACCATGAGCTCACAAGGAGCTCGAAAGTAGTCTGCGGCGAGCTTAGCTTTACTAGGAGCACTGAGCACTTTGTTCTTCTTTTTACGTTCCGAAGAGGTCCGTCTCCCCTGTGGAACCATCAACTGAACTTGGAGCCAGTGAGGTCTTTAGATTGAACACTTGGGAAGTCCTTCGTCTTGGAGCCAGTGAGGTCTTTAGATTGAACACTCGGGAAGTCAGTCTCTCGTTAATTTTGGTTAAGTGGGTCTCTTTAATATTAAAAAAGAGAGAGAGGATTGGGATAGCTGAGAAGTCTCATCCTTGCCATCAAGAACGGAACCGGAAGCTTTTACCTCTTTTCCTGGGCCCGACCCAGCTGCGTCAGCGTGCGTGGTCAACAAGTGAGCTCCCCGCGCATAGGTTAGAAGTTCCGCTTAAGTTAAGTTACACTCTCTTTTCTTTGTAAGGCGGTTCTCCCCTTTCACTCTTCTCTTTCCATCTTTGTAAGGAGGTTCTCTTATCTCCTTTCACTCTTCTCTTTCCAATGGAAGAAGAATAAGGTGCGCTTGACTCAATGGGTCCAAAAGTAGTTCTTCCATAGCATCTGTTGCTGGGTGGGCAGTATGAATGCGCTTGTTCCTTTACGACGCGTGTGTTCCTCCTTCACTAGGATTCACTGAATGAGTGGGCTCTACAATAAAGGTTGCCCGATTAAATAAAGCTCCAACTTCGTAAACGAGAGTGTCGTGTCGCAGATTGTTGGGCTCAGGTCCGAGCTCCAAGTGAATCGCTGTTTAATCAATCAAGTCTGGTCGCTCTACTCGTCATTGCCACGTCGTGGGTCTACTGAACGGATCCAAAGTAGTTGCGCGGTCCAATAAGTTCTCGCTCCCTGTTCGCGCTCCATGTCACAGTCGGTCGGCCCCGTCCCCCGTCTCCTACAGCCTTATTCTCGCCTAACTGAATCCAAGCCAGATATTGATCTGATCTGCCGGGAGCTACTGATGAAGGTCCTACTGAGGCTATTGCCTATTATCTTTCTTTCCCGTACTCAACCTCTAAGATAGGGCTTGCTCATCACTATGACTATTAAAGCAACTCAACCTGAACGACGGGCTCCGCAAGCGCGTGGATGCTCTGGAGAATCTGATGTGATAGAAAGAGAAGCAACGAATGAAGGAGCGACGACTCGTGACCCAAAGAAGCAAAGAAGCAATTCGATAGGAGGCATACGATAGGCGAAAGGTTGGAAGGAACGAGATCGAAGACGGGAGAAGCCGGGACTGAAAGCAAGAATTCTGGAAGCAAAGTTGGGACTGAAAGCCATGTCGGGAAGGAAATTGGACTCTACAGAATGGTTCAGGGATCTTGTTCGGGAGCTCCCACGATTCTAACAAAGGGGCAGAGGAACCTCGCCTCTTTGCTTAGTTGAACTTGCTCCTTGGACTTGGAACTCGACTGAGTCAAGTATTACCGGGACTTGCTTGAGTCTCACTCGTCTAACTCTAGGAATAGCGCAAGAACTATAGTGGTACTCTTAGATTCATAAGCAGCAGTGGAGTGGTTATAGGCCTGAGAAGAGCAGTTTCAAGTTCAGATCCTCTTTAGTCTGACCTGCCATGCCTATTCCAAGTCAGTTAGGGCACTTTCAGTCTCCCTCTCCTATGTCAATCTCTGAACGAAGCTCATGCATTATGTAGGAAGAGAAAGCAGAAAGGATTAGCAGACCTCGGGGATCCAAATTATGATCAACAAGAGATGTGCAGGCCGGGCTCAAAGAACTTTTGATGGAGCAATTCTCAATAAAGAGCTTGTACTTGATAGAGCAACTATCAATGATGATTAATCCACTCTCAGCTGCCCTGCTTTAGTCATCACTTGCCTGAGACCATTGACTATATGCTGCTCTACCAGTAAGTGGTATAAGTTAAGTGAAGTTAAGTAATTGGGCAAATTGGGGTTTTTTTGTCTTGCTCCAGCAGATGCTATGCTACTATGGCTTGCATTCACTGGTCTCCTCCCTCTCGCGGATCCTACAGTCAAATCAGATTCCGGAAGAATCAATATTGCGTACCAAACCCTCTTCTACGATACGACTCATACTCTTGGCTCTTGGTTCTGATTATGGTTCAGGTTCAGCCGCTATGAGTGAGTCTCAATTGACTGCCGGCTGTCTTATAGTTTGAGTGCATCTCTGTCAGCCCGATCTGACTGGTATGAGAATAGAGGAGAGTTAATCACTATCGCTTACGTTGATTATTAGACGCAGTCTCCATCTATCTCTCACTCCTATGTTCAATCATTTCTCACTCTTATCATGTCGATTGCATGTCCGAATGCAAGTCAAGGTCAGGCAAGCTACTCGGAAGGCAATGAAAAGGGAATCAGTCTATGGTGCTGGGATGGGAGTGAGAGAAAGAGTAGTTCGCCGGCATTGGCCCTTCTTTGGTGGAGTTCTCAAGGGTGGGAGAATGAAGCCTGTCCATGCCAAGAATCAAAGAGTTTCGGCTTGAAGTCCCAGATGGAAATACTCGACCACTACTTGTAGAAAGGTGTGGGGAGTCCAATCTGTCTTCAAAGGTGCTCTTTGCTCTGCAGCTGGATCAGGGTCTTATCTTAAGTAAGATTGAGTAAAACTCCTACTATGACCTATGAACCACACATCAAAAGGGGAGTGGAATCCGCGCAGCCAACTACTGAACTTGGCTAATCCCATATAGTTGAAGAGGATTACTTACCTCACTTCGGGGGGCTATCTCTAGATTGGCGAGACGGAGCTTATGCACATCGCATCCAGGTCCTCATTCCTTTTAGCTTCTCGTTCGGCACCGACGGGTAATGACTCAAAAGCCCACTGGGATCGGCTAGCTAGGTAGTATGCATCCGCACCTTTGATATCGAACGTGTACAGACCTCTTCTTAGTATGGCTTATGTATCCCCAGAACTTTCAGGGGCAAAGGGGCGAGTGAGAACGACGCCTGAATAAAGAATGGGTTTGATCCTACAAGTATTCAATCAAATCTCCTTTTCAATGAGGTGGGTAGGTCGAATAGGCTCACTCAGCCTGGGAACAATCTCTTTCAGTAAGAATCATTTCTGGAGGAACTAAACCGGTGCAAAGCACTATGTAGACTTCATCCGAAGCGCTCTCTGCTTATCTCTTTTGAAGAAGCTATTCCTTGACTCTACCCTGGGAAAGGTATCGAGAGGAAGCCCATTCCCTTGTGGGCTTGTCCTCAGTGGGTTCGGCCTTGAAAGAGGGATAGGACCGAGTTGGTACGGTTCACCGAAGATGGTTTAGCATCCATGGTTCGTTCAAATGGCTCTTTTCGTGCGTGCATTCCAACATTTCTGACGGTTCCTTCGCTCCACCGAACTCATTATATAATGAGAACTCGCATCGCACCAGTCCGAATACTCTAACCCGGAATGGCATTATTAACCCGTCATTAAACCCCTTCTTAGACTTTAGCGGGCTCGACAGGCAGGGGTCAAGCACAGAATGCGCGAGAGAAAAGAGGGTCAAAAGCACGATTTGCTGATCCGTGAAGCGTCCAAGAATGGGAAAAGCAAAGATAAGTGCGAGTTCTCTATCCTTTGACTCATCTACCGAGAAAGCGCTCAGCAGCGGGGAAAGGAAGAAAGGACTCTTCGGAGAGGAAAGGTACGGGAAGTTGAAGAGTCAGGTACTTGATATATATATTAGTCTGAGTTGGTGCCCTTCCAAATGGGGAGATTCCCTGATACTGATGGATCGCATTGTATTGTATGATGATGATCGCTTTCTTTATTCAATGATGACTTTAGCACGAGCGAATGCGATCGGTAAAGGCTGGAAGTAATGTAATGGGACGATCGGTAAAGGCTGGAAGTAATGTAATGGGACGAGCGAATGCCATCGAATCAAAGTTCCAGACCACATGAAAGGCAATGAAATGAAATGCCTAAAAATGCCACAAAAGCATCTTCAGGAGCCCCTAAGTCATAAGCAGAAAGGGCCTAGAACGCCGGGAATCAAAAGAAAGAGGATCACGCATCCCCTCCTGAAGCACCAAGGGAAGAATCGACCTAAACCCGGACGAAATGAGGCTCGAAAACGACCCTTTCAAGGGTGAGCTAAGGATTCCCTTCCAGGCCTTGACTATTGTCACGCATTTGATCGAATCAAGTTGCCCAATCATACAGAGCACATGATAAATGGAACGCAATGAATGACAATGGAAGCGAGAGCAAGCGAAAGCGATGGACGAGCCCCTGCAGCAGCCGACGAGGGAGACGCTCGAGCGGGGAGAGGCCTCCAGAACCCTCTAGCTGAAGACGTCGAGCCTAGTATCGATCGTCATACCCAAGCATGGGACAATGTCCCCAATTGTGGTGGAGAATGGGAAGACCAACACAACCAGATCGGGAAAGTGCCTCAGTCTGATCCAACTAATGAACTGGCTGCGCATAAGCCGGCGTAAAGAAATCCTCCTCTCTTGATAAGGAGGATTCCCACTTCCATAGTAGCAGGCATAGCTATGAGGCCTCTTGCTTTTCCACACCGCCCATCTCTTTCTTCCATTCTTGTCGCATAGTTTATTGTCTTCTTATTCAATATCTCTATTGATAGACGGGAGCACTTGAATGCCATTCTTCTTTGTTCTGGCCGTAAAGTCTCGTCTTTTGGGGGGATGAAGGATGTCATTGCGCATGAGATCATGCTATTCATGAAACTGAGACCTTCCAATGGTCAAAGCCATTCCTGCCTAGACAAGATCGTAGCATCCCTTCCTCAATCCAGTGTAATAGCCACAGCCCCCTGCCTCCTCTCCGCCGGATAAAGAGTTGTCTCAACTACTTCTCTAGAGCGAAAGACCACAGCTATCCTGGAACGAATGATAGAAACCAAGAGACTGAAGCCTGCGTACCTTGTGTGTGATGGGAGGTGAGGCTCCTCAAGGAAGTATCCTTGGGTTGTGGAAGGCCGGGCAGTCGAGAGATTGAGATTATGGAAGGCGTCATTTCATTCGCTCCTGGGAAAGGAGGTTGAGCTTTCGAGTTCCGAATCCATATGAGGACCGGGCAGACTGGCTGGTAGCTTGATAAAGGACGGATGGAAGGATAGCAGGTAATCCCACAACTAAGGATTCATACACTCTCTTTTTACCTGGAAACTGTGAACTGAAACTGATGCCATACTCCCAGGAAAAGCTCGAACGAGCACGAGGGTATAGATAGAAAAAGAGCTACGATAGCAGGTGACTCTAGCACGTGGGAACCTTCTCAACTCTAGCTTTAGCTGTAGGGATTATAGGATAGACTGACTCACTGGTTAGAGCGTAGGGCTGACTTGTTAGAAGGTTTCTCCCAATCCTATCCTTACTCACGTCGCTGTCGCTCTAACTTACTTGAAACTTTCAAAATCAAGTCTCATCAATCTTATACGCCCAGTTTACTTGAATTTAGGTCGATCCCGTCTAACTCACTTGGCCCTCTACTCCCGAACCAAAGATTATCTCACTCGAGCGCCAGCAATTTGTCTTTACTATCAAGATCATAGCATAGATCAGCCCTACCCTAACTAACTATATGCTTCCAGTACTCTAACATAGAGAGAGCTATTTCTTTGATTCTTCCGTGGATCTCCGAATTGGAAAGTGTCCCTCCTCCATATAGGCGAGAAGGAGCCCGCCTTTATCCGACTTTCTTTCTCGTAGATAAGAGAATAGATAGATATTGTATGATATTTCTCTCTTCTTTCTTTTTTATTGCCTTGTGAGATCTATTGTTTTCAATGTATTGTTACCTCTTTGTTATTCTCATTCTTCCGGGTCTTGCTCTGACTACTGGGGACCCGCACTGAGAGGGGTTTTGCTTTCACACGGAAAAAGAAGATTGGATTGGTTCTATTGGGGAGTTTCCTTTGAGTCACTGCACTGAACACTTTGAAAGACTCCTTTCTCAACAATATAAAAGATCAAATGAATGCAAAAAGATGTTCATAAGCACCGGCGATAGTTCCGCTCTAGTTGGGCAAGGGTTGTTTAGCCTCTGTAGCTTCTGCCACTTTAGATGAATAGGCTTGGAGGCTTTTCTTAAGGTCTGGCTTTCCTTGGTTGATGGTGCGGCTTTCATTAACACTTCGGGCTTTTCGCTCCTTTAATCTCAAATTACTCGTAGCACGGCAACATGGAAGTCAGAAAATAGAGACGAAGAACCCAACCGGATATCTAATGTGTCTTTTAGGAGTTCCCCCTGGGGCAGGAACCAACTGTTCGTTCCATGGCATCCGCTTTAGTTAGTTATTAGGGGGGCTGTCTCTTCTCCCCAACGGTCTCCGACATCGATATGAACACTAATCCGGTATGTGAATAAAAAAGACAAACAAGGTCAGCTAAGGGTCAGGTCTGCCCCGGTCTCTGGCAAACCCCCGAAAGAGCTTCTTTCTTTGACAAGTGCCTACGCCCATGGAAGTGGTGGCCCCTCCCTGTGAGAGATTAGGGCTTGGTGCCCCTCTCCTAGCGCCCAAGAAAGACACTTTAAACTCTTCGTTACAAGGGAAGGGCATCTGCCCAACAGTGGGGCTCTTTTCCATCCTCCGTTGGTTCTGGACCCGATGCACCATGCCAAGCCAATTCTGCATGTAGTGATTCAGAGTTGGGTGACCCAGATGCATGAATGGCCTGCTCAATTACTAGCCTACCATGTCTTTCTTCTTTTTCTTTCGCCTTCTGTTGACTAAACCCCGCTTACAGCTTGAGGGCAGGTGTGCGTTAGAGCTTGGACAACAGCATTAACGTTCCTAAGCTTATGAATGTGAAGCTGCTTCTTCAGATAAATTATGACGTGTGCCGCTGTGATCGTGGTGTAGGAGGATCCCACTTTGTGAAAGAATCGATAGCTACTAAGATGTATTCATGTCAATTCTTAGCGTTCATCAGCCGCGCTCATCCTTAGCCACGTCGCCCCCGTCTATAGTCTACCCGTCTCAACGTAGCTATTTAGTATCGCTCGTCCCTTGCTTCTTTAGTCTTTTAGTTGAATGGCATAAACGTGTTAACTTGAACCATGAACAACAACCATGAACTCATATTCCATTTGAGTTTGACCTTCGTTTGCTTGTGCGGATTGATCAGATCTGCAAACCCCTTGTCGGCGTCAACGGAGATGGCCGCCCGGAACCGAAGCGAGGATCTCATGCTATCAGGCTACCGAACCGCCATACTCTTTTAAGCGGTCTCTGTTCCAAGTACATCAAGACCCCATAGCTACTTAGTTTGACTCATGGGTCCAGATCCACGAATCCCTAGTATAGTTGCCTAAAGCTATTAATGCCGCAACGCAGTTGGCTTTTCGCTCTAGTTGGGCGGAGGCCTCTTTCGCCATTCTTTCTAAATGATAAAGTGTTCTTAGTTCAGTTCGGTAGAACATCGATGAGAGGATAATTTATTCACAGAAGCATATGACTGCCCCTCAATCGCCAGGTGGCTCGCTCCAGGTGCATGAGTTGCTTTGCTGGCTGGCGTCCTCTTTTAATACGTTTCGGCCTCTTTCAGTGGGTCTTGCAGGCAAAGATCGTGCATGAATGTCTTTATTGTCTTCTCTCTCACTAAAGATTAATGTTGGTATCAAGTGTGTTGTCTCTACTATTTGCACTCACTCTGTCTCATAAGAAGTGCATTCATGTCTTTCTTGTCTTTATATAGTGTTCTTTCTCTCGCTTCTTTCCTTCTTTTGATTGTGTTAGTGGTTTGATGGGTTTATTGGATTATTCCATGTCTCCCGAACTCTTTCCCTTCGGTACATATGGCGCAAGACGATTCCACATTTCAAGGAGGGATCGACGTCTCACCGTAGTCTTTCCTTCTTATTATATTCTTTCTATAGGGCTAAGGATTCCCGCTGATCATCTTTTCCTTAACCCCGTCGTTCTCACTCGGCCCTCTGTCCGCAAGATAGAATCTTTGTTTAAACGTCAAAATCGAATTGGAAAGTGGAACGAAAAAAGAGAGAGAAAAGAGCACTCTTAACTCAATCGCAATAGCTCTATATCGCTCTCACGGATCGTACTCTTGAGTCGCTATCGCTCTGTCCTTACTTGAGAGTGATTTGTAATATAATATATCGCTCCCTATCGCCTATCTCTCTATGTATAGTGATTGAGAGTGTGAAGGGACAGAACTATCAATTGTGAAAGAGTCTGACGAAAGAGACGATAGCCATTCCTAATTCCTCTTTCACTCCCTTCACTGTCTCGCTCTAGTATAGTGTCTGAGTCTCGCTCTATTCTATCCCCAACCCCCCTTTCCAATACCTTGCTACAGAGGGGCCTCTCTCTTTGAGTTGCAGTTGATCTCCCCCGGCATTGTGGGAGGGCTGGCTGCCTCTCCCCTCGGGGATTCTTCACTCACTGGATTGAGTAAAGTCGCACGGGCAAAAGAGCTTATTTGAGTTTCCCGTCCCGAACGAGAGAAAGAGAGAACGAAAAGCAACAAAGAAAAATGACGATTCGAAAGACGAGGAATTTCAACTGAAATTCAAATCTCATTTATATTTCTTCTGCAAAGACCACTCGGAATGTAAAATTGGTTTGTGCAAAAGGGTATATAAAGATTCTCAGCTGTTTGCGCACCTGAATCAGAAGCAGTACAGTAGCAATAGAAAAGGAAAGCAAGGTTCTCAGAGATTAAAAGCATTGCACATGGGGAAAGAAGGAATGACCTTTTTTCGGGATAACCCTTGTTAGGTTTCGAAGAAAAGGCTCTTTGGCTCTTGTGACCGAATCCGGTCTTAGAGAAGCAGGCCAAGCATGCGAAGCGAAGCTCAAAGACTTTTTTTTTTTCTCTTTTTTCATTTATCTTCCCGAACGCAAACACTTAACTTACAAGAATTACCGGCAGCTGAGCAAACCAAACCCACTCCGCGGTAAACTAAGCATCTCCTATAATAATGTCTTTTCCTTTTGGGGTTCCTTCCCGAGAGATAAAGATAAATTAAAAATGAATTATAACTATTTCATAGCAGAGACTTGAAGCGGTACAGGTCAATTTGGCTCTTGAGGGACGGTTCATCGGAACTTCAACCAGAAGAGGTAGGCTCGGGTTCCTGGTATAGGTATAAGAAAGCCAGTAGAGCTAAATAGAGGTAGACTTTACTTCTATGCGTACTGAGCTGAGGTGCTAATGCTTCCCGCAGGGATCAACTTTCTTAGTCAGACTTCCTTGATATGATGAGACTTCCACGAAAGCACGGATAAGAATAATCTTAGTATGCAAGGCCTTCGATCTAAAGGGAGCTTCGGTGTGTTCTTTGCTTTTTTTTATAGAATATCCGCTGCTGCTAAAGGAAATGGTTCTTAGGTCGGTGAAACTGTCCCTGTAGCTAAAGTAAAGTCAAGCCAGTTCATTCATTCATGGCAATCGGTCTAGTCTGTAGCCTTAGTCTTAGTACGCGCACTAGAAGGGGCTACCGAATGCGCCAGTGAGACAATCAAATCTTATTTGTGTGCCGCGAAGGGCCTACCCCTTGAAAATGGAAGGGCATGGAGAAGCGGATTCCTACTTCTTATCTTAATAGAATAGCTTGATCGACCACCATCCTTATTGACCTTCCCTCGGGTTGGTATGCTTGTGTGTCAAGCAATCCTGCTTCGGTAGCAGACTTCGGTCAAGGAAATCGCTTCAAGCAATGGCTTTGGATCGACCTGACTTCTTAGAGAGGAAAGCCAGTGAATGAAATCTGTTGAAATAAGAAGTCTTTATGGCTCAAGCACCTATCCTCTCTTTCCATGTAGGAGGCTGACCTGGGGTTGGGGTAGATGAATCAAGATCTTTATCCTCTTGATAGGCGGCAGTTGAATCCTGACCCGTACGAGTCTATTCCAGTGGTTTGAGTCTTGGAGTTCTTTCCTGGAGTTGGAGTGGGCTCCGCACCTGCTCGTTCCGACTGAAACCTTAAACTAGAAGTCCAAGTTCGGGACGCATTATTATTTGCATTGAATTCCTGTACTTGATCTCACGCTAGACCTTCCACAACCCCCGACCTACTGGGAGAGGTGAAAGTTCATTAGTTGACTCATACGCCTGGAAGGGCATCCGAAAGAGGTGTATATTCCCATGGCGGCTTCAGCAGCTGTTCGGAGCGAAGATTCTGTGCATTTCTTGCTTCAACTGCCTCGCTATCGCTCTTATTTTCTTTCTTCTGACCTCTTGCTCCTTGGCTTCAGACCTTATGTACTTACTCATTATCTTTTATGTACTTACTTTACTCACTATCTTAGTATTCTTACTAACTACCTGACTAAACTGACTCTCTATCTCTCCTTGGCTTCAGATCTGGGGTTAAGGTGATAAGAACCTAAAACGCTTATCTTATAAAAGCCAGGATCACACTCAGAAGGATCACACTCAGACCGATTTCTCCTCTTTCTCCGGGGATTGGATTCAGTTTCTTTTCTCTTGGCTTCAGACCTTTGCAAGAGCAATAGCAACTTCTGACCTACTCATGCAATCTTGCCTTGCCCACTAGGCAAACTCCCCCACTAATAACTAGGTAGGAGGGTAGGAGAAACTGACCGGTGCCCTCTGCCTCCTCTCTTCCTTCGCACCCTGGCTCTCTCTGCCACCCGCCCTACTGAGTCCCATGTCGAATACCAGACCCCGCTCCTCTCACTATCGTTCTGGTCTAGCTCCCTCTCCTATCCTTTCCTCTTCGCTCCATCTCTTCGATGGCTTGGCTCCTTAGCTGCATTCCCTGGAGTGGTTGGTTCATTCCCATCCCTCGTTGCTAGAAGATGCAAAACCTTTGTTCTTGTTCGAGCCGACTCATACGAGAGTGGAATTTGGTCCGAGCTCCTTTCTCGCCTGACCTACCACATGTTCTGAACGGAGTGTACTCTTTTCTTTGCCGGGAAGGTTTGATTAGGCAGTCCTAATGGTCGGCTCCACCGTACTATTGAACCGAGCTCCCCACAACCTTGATGGTTGGCTGTCCCTCACTCCCTACCTGATATCTCAAATCAAAGAAATAGCACAGCACCACTGATTCTTAAGAACTGAAACTTATCAGAGAAAGAACAAAGTTGAGCGGCATAATAAGACTCTTGATTGTTAGGAGCAGACCGGTTCTTCCCCGTTCAACGAAGTGAGCAGACCCATTGAGTGAGAGGCACGAGTGATAACGACGTAAAGACTGAAAAGTGTGGTTCTGACGCGGCGGAGGGTAGGACATGACATGCTTTGGAGACCATGCTTAGAGGACCCGGCGACGGGGAATGGGGATAGGCAGCTTATGAGACCGGGGTAGCACGCTTAGGAGCCTCGGTTGGGTCCTTTGTCAGACTCTCCTCGTGAGGACTACCTTTCCTCTCTCGTTCATAAGAGGCAGCTGAGTAGACAGGAGATGGGGGATCGTAAATAAGATAAAAAGGAATCGTAAGCGTTTGCTATTACTAGCAAAATCTACTCTCTCTCTGATCAATGGATCTGCTCAGTAGTCGCTCCCGTGGCTCTTATATAGTCTGCTGGTCTCCCCTATCTGCCCCTCATTCTCTTCTCATTCCATTTTCCTCAATAGGGCTTTACTTATTGCACTCTATTTTAGTATAAGTACTCTGATTCTGCTATGCCACAGGAATGTTGGTTCAAGAGCGGTATGATCAAACAAATCCAAGAGTCTGGACTAGGGATCGGGATTCAGATTACTTTGTTTAAAGAGTTCTAGGAAGTGGTATGTCAGGAACTCGGGACTCTTTGGTAGTGAGCCGCTGATAATCCGGGTTAGGAAGCTTTCTATCTATCTATCTAATGAGGCCCATCATTGTGTGAGAGAGGTCTTCTTCCTTTGGTGCTAGGGTGGAATTGAAGGGCTTGGGTCAACTTAAAGGAGTGGGATGAGTGGGTTGAATGGGATATATATGTCTTTTCTCTGGTCAGGGAGGGAGAGTGGACTGAAGACTGAGAGTTGCTCCATGATGTTCTGGATAGGACGGGAAAGAAGGAATCTATATTTAGAAGCGAGTGCCTATCTCAGTGGTCTTACTCCAGTTCTGGATTCTGATTGTTTTGTTATGGGAATGAGGAAGAATGATTCCTATAAGAAGCTAGTGGCACATGCCTCATCTGCTTTCTTTTCTGAGTCCATTGTCTAATCTCACTCCAATGACTGGACAGGGATGTATAGCTATGATAGACTGACTATAATGAGACTCTCCTTCTGGTCATACTATGCTATCAACTATCTGGGGAACTGGCTCTTTAGATAGATCATCAATTTGACACTCCTTTCTTACTTGTGAATGTAAGAAACCATCTACTCGTTTGTTTGATTGTCGTTCCTCTTTAGCTCATCTCTCAGCAAAGCATTTTCATACCATCGATCGGGCCTCACCTCACGTAGGCCTGCCAATTGCTAATCGCTGTTCCACTCGGAATGAAGCAACTAAAGACTTTCGGAGCTGACTTCGAAATTAGACTGCAGCCCTCAATTCTCAATTATCAATTCTCAACTCGGAGTCCTAGCTTAGCTTAGCGAGGTGAACTCAGAAAGTGCAAGTAGTGGCTTGAGGAGCTCGTTCAACCATCTGCCTACCGAGCCCTGCCCAGGTGGAGGGAATGAAGCAACTGCAGACTATTAAGTTAAGTTCTGCCAGGTACTTTCTGTTTCCAAAGTTCAAAGCTGCGAAAAGAACTCTCCAACGGGAGCGCCTAAGATGTCAAAGATCTAATCTATTATATAAAGAAGCTCCTCCAAGGCGTGGTCTTACTTTCTCCGAACCCATGAGAGGTGCAACCCGGCCTGCTCAACTCGATCGGCCCATTCCTACCACCTCTCCCAGGGAAAGATCTTCTGCATTCCTACCGAGCCCAGGTAGAACTTGTAGCTCAATTCCTCAACTTCGAAACGAGGAACCGCTGATGGACTAGTCTAGTCTATCCATTGCCTGGTCGGGTGGGTCCTACGCCCTCGTGAGACTAAACTATCAGTCTTTCTTCTTTCATTTCAGAGGGGTAGTCTTTTTTCTCCCTTCTAATCTAATCCCTCTCAAGTCTGCATTCAAAGTTGTCTCTACTAGCTTATCAAGTAGTCCCGTCCCCGCCTAAGAATCCCACTACGCGGTACTCATCCGTCGGAGCTCTGAAACGAAGGAAGCTCTGATGAGCGAGGAAGAAGCGATAGCATCGTAAAAACCTTACCTAGGAGGGTCTGGACCACTAACTACAAGGCTTAGCTTAGGAGGCGGGGGAAGCAGTTAGAATAGAATCTCGAAGTCAGCGGAGAGAATCGGAAAGAAATGTTTAACTACTGCCTACTAACCCGGGTGAGAGAGACCTTCACTCCAACTAACTAAGACACTGCTAGCTGCCCTTCTTCACTTCTTCCTCTCCTCGCGATCGTTGAATCTCTTCTCTACCAGTTGAGTTGAACGGAGCATAGAAGAGACATATCTCAGTAAATCAAGATCGTAGCAGAGCTTCTGCCCTCCTTCTCTACCAGAAGAGTTGAATCTCTTCTCTACCAGTTGAGTTGAACGGAGCATGACTAGTTGAGTTGAACGGAGCATGAATGAGCTATGACTCGATACCAATGTGCCAGAATTGCGATTGATGAACGCAAAAGTAGCGTTGAGACCAATCAGCTATGTTCAATAATTGCGTTGCGATGAACAAGAGTGATGAGACTTGATTCTTGATTTGATCCGACTCCGATCAATCTTTAGCTTAGCCGGAACTCCCTCGACCCGTAGTGATGGATGGTACTCGACCCGTAGTGATGGACGGTAGTTCCCCTCGTTCCCACTAGTAGCTTCTCGCTGTCATGCTTTCTCGGTTCACTACTTCTGGCTTCTCTTTATCCGTCTGCTTCTTGCTTTCTGCTCCTTAGCCTTGAACTGCCTTCCCTCTGCTTCTGCTACTTTTGCATACTAAATTAAAGAAGTGGGCGAAGACACCACACCAGATTCTATTAAAGAAGTGGGCATCCATCTGACTTCTATCTAGGATGAAGCTAGGAATTCATACCAATCCATGGAATGCCCTCCCATACCTAGCCCATCTGCGGAGGCTAATAACTCGGTTAACGAGGAAAGAAGAACTACGTCGGGGTGCAGCGCAGCAAGAACTCATGCCTCTAGCCTATCACTGGCATGACGCCTATGCCTCTGAATTGGATCCCGAACAAAGGAAACGACGAGACACAGATTCAATTCAACCCTACGTCTAAGCACTCCTTCCTTATAAAGAAAAGAAGAAAGAAGGCACCCACTACACCCACCCTCCGCCCTGCCAAGTCCTGAAGTTCATCGCCAAGTCCTGAAGTTCATCGTTCAAAGTCTTCGCTCGGGAACCATCTTTCGAATGTCTGGTGCCCTTCTATGCCCTGTCCCCTAGCCCCAAGACTCCCAATCCAACCTCGCTAAGGGAATTCTCTATCCTTCAAGGGAATCCATCTCTCTATCTTTCAAGGGAATCCATCTCTCCATCTTTCTTAAGCTTCTCACTTCATTCTTTGCCCACTTAATTAATTCCCATCTTAGGAGGAGCAACGCAATTCTCTAAACCCACCCTCTTTTGGGCGGTGGGTGGGTACCCTTTAGGCGGTGGGTGGGGATAGAGTGAGAATCAAGTGAGAGAGAAGGTTCGAGCACAGCGACGTAAACGCTTTCAAGTTTCAATTATCCGCTTTTATCTTTATTTCTCAGTGATTGATTAGCGCATCATGAATCGTAATGTCTGAAATATCTTTTTTCATGCATGTCTGAAATTGCCATTTTCATGCATTTCTTTACTTTATTGGCTAGGAATGAATGTCTGAGTTTGTACAAATTGGAACAATACCACCAATGTTCGTTCAAGAGTTGTGATTCCTACGTGGGGTCCTAGCTCTTTAAACTAATTTATGAATTCCAAACTTCCCAGTGAGATCACTACTGCTGCGATGAAGGCCCATGCCCATCCGATGCTTCCTAGCTTGGAACGACGATTGACCCGTTACCCGTTGGAGCGCTTAAATAAAGTTTAAAAAGCTCGGATGAACCGCTCTATTTAAATTAAAGGAGGTCGGAATGAATCCACTTCTCCGATGCTGCCCTGTCCCATCGCTTGCAATCTCTAGCAGCAGATGAACTAGCGTCTACTTCACCCTGGATTATCTGCCCTCAATGAGTCCCTCCAACTCCAACCATCCCTTTGTTAGGGGTCCCACTAGTTCGTGACTTTCATTTCTTCTCTTGCTTCTTCTGCACACCAGGGCTTTAGGTTGAGCCTTGGATGAATCCCAAGCCTAAGGAAGCTTGTTCCTGCTATCTTGAGACCCACCGCGCCCTGACTCCACTGATGCGACTGACTACCGACCCGAAGCCAATGAAAGGAAAGCTAAATTCCCAATTCCCACCTTTACGGAGCGGGCTAAAGAACCTAAGCCCTAAGCTTCTTCCTAAGACCCCAAGCCTAAAGATACATATAATTTCAATGGAAGGAAGTTCAGATGACCCGCGGAGCGGTATAATGAATTTCAGTGATTAATTGAAGAGGGAAGCACTCTGCTTATATAAGAAAGATGCTTCAACCTTTCTTACCTTACCCTCCCAGTACTCGATCCAGCACGAATATATTGGCTTATCTGCTTTGATACTACTGAAAGGGGTAGGGTAGGAGCGATGAACTTCGTTCCAAGAAAGAAGGGTTCAATTCCAGTAAGGGATAGGTACTCCGGGCTAACCTCACCCTGGCCTAGGCAGTGGTAGGCATGAAGAGCGAATGCGACCGATAAGTCAGCGAATGTGGGGGAGGGTTTAGTTAAAGAAGTCAGCGGAGATAAGCGGAAAGAAAATACCTCTGACTCTAGGATTGGTCTGAATTCCGAGGAAGCCAGCAGGTTCGAGCGGCAGCGACGAGCAAACGACAGTGTCGCAAAGCGACCGATGGGGAGCGCCTTAATCAAGACCGCTAGGGAGCGCCCAACTAAGACAATTTTCAGCTATTTTAAGAAAGAAAGTTGGGTCCTTCGCTGCCCTATAGGCTAGGTCGCATACACCTCGCCTCGCATGATCTCAAACTTCGATCACTCTTTGCTTTGCACCTTTACTAAATCTTTCTCCTATTGTTGCGCTTGTTATATATACGAAACGACTTTACGACGCTATCGCTTGTTCCTTTCTGAACTTGGAACTTGGAGTCGTTATTCTTTCTACGTGAACTGCTTCTAGGTCTGCTGCCGGTCGGTCAGGCGAGTGAATGAAAGAAATGAAACTTGGTATCATGGGTTCCACAACTACTAATCTAATTGATTGGGGTAGCTGATCCGCTTAAATACGTCGTTGCACTCGAACCTTTACGTCGCTGTCGCAACTAGCTTAGCTTAAATCGGTGTCTTGGGGGCTTCGAAACGCAGTTCTATCCAAGCGAAGGCAGGAGCAAGCAAGCTAACCCTACGAGTGACTGACTATAGCTATAGAACGACAGTTAAGTAGACCTATCCTATCCGAACATGCATGATTGATTGTTGGTAGCTGCCCTAGCTTTTACCCATTCCTACGGCTGGCTGCTAGGAGCGAACCCCTGAGATGCGTATGCGTCCCATCCCAATCCCAGGAACGGAGGCGAGGAGATCTTATCGAAGGCGAGGAGATCTTATCGATCGGTTCACGTGGGTCCGCTTTGTTAGGCACCTCTTCACCAGGGCTTGAATTTCATTTCAAGTTCATGCTCATATAATGGCAAAAGTAGTAAATGAGACTTTACTAAGTGATTTCAACTTCTGATGTCTTCAAGTGTTATCTCATATAATGGCAAAAGTAATAAAGTAGTTTTTCCTTAGTGAAATCTACTGATGATTGAATAAAATCCCACCAGGGCGGAGGAAGAAGCTTAGGGCTTGGGGTCTTAGGCTTGACGGCGCTCCCTATGAGGCAAAATGAAGAAGTAAGTCGCCTTAGCTTAGCTCCTTCCTATTGGTCGCTTTACGACGAACAAGCTTGGGGGGCGCTCCCGTTGGTCGCTTTACGACTTTCTTATATTAGCTTCAGCGACGAGCGAGTTCCAATGCGCTCCCGTTGGTCGCTTTACGACTTTCTTATATTAGCTTCAGCGACGAGCAAACGACAGTGTCGCAAAGCGACCGATAGTCCGAAAGTCTTTATTTGACCCCGGTTCGGAGCTTTAGACAAATCAGACCGCTAGGGAACGAAGAGAGCGAAATGAAACTACTTACTAAAAGCACAAAGCTTGCAACTGTTGGCTCCATGAAATGGACTACTTACGGTACACAAAGCACCTATGCCGCTGTTGGCTCAATGATTAATGAACGCCTAAAAGCAACAAAACAAAATAATGCTTATATGATGTTGCTATTAGCTCTTCATGAGGCCGGCAACAAAACAAATAAAGCTTTGATTATGCTGCAGTATCTCCGATGTGGCTAGCGACAACAAAACAAATAATGCTTATATTATGCAGCTGTGAGCTTCTATAAGTCAAACTGAAAGCACAAACTAAGCTTATTGCTCGTGCTCCTTATCTGAGCTCTTCGCCTTTGCGGATCCCCATGACTAGAAGCAAAAAGCTACACGCACCCAAGAGAGCTTTTCTTATATTATATATGGGGAGAACTCATAAAAAGAAAGATCGGAGACTGGCCCCTTCTAGCATCCCCCTCCTATCGATTCGTGCTAGAGCGGAGTTTCTTACTTCCTTGACATTCCACACTATTAGATGCCGAGCCCATCCGAAGGCACCTCTAGCTCAGGTCTCTTTGACGCAGGTCTTCCTTTTATCCCGAATGAGAATCAGAGCTACTCCAGAGGCCAACCTTCCTGCTCTCCTACTAATGAGGTTAGATCCTCTCCTTTCCTACGTCACTATTGCTCGTTCCTCATCTTTCTGAACTCATTGAAGTCTACGTCGGTGCCCCTCGTTCCTCGCCAATCGCATGGCCCAAAGGAGGGAGTGGTGCTGATTCCTATCATAAGGTCCGGAACAGCCCCTTGAATTGAATCTCATAAACTATATCTGAACATCACCGCTTCGCCCCTTCTTTATCTTTCCCTTGACCCTGGCAAATATTATAGTAGGTCTCTTTCTTACCTAGTCGACGTCTGTAGAGCAGGCGAAGAGTAGCGGGCCGGGCTCCATTTCCAATACTGTAGAATACCATAGTAGATCATTTAGGAAAGCTCACTCTACCAGCGATGTCCATACGAGGAAAGAGTTTTACTCCAGCTCCGTCACGTACCCATTTCTTTGTGAAGAACACAGAGAAGCCCACCTCTCCTATATTCATTCTTCCCTATCTCAATTTCCCGCTCCTCCTCTCTATCTCTGAGATCTTTCCATTCAAATATCTCCTTCATTCACTTAAGGACTCAAAGATGGGGGAGTTTCCCCCTAGCAAGCTATCCTTATCGTGGGGGACTGGATTCAACCTTGAGCCGCGCTAAGACTCTTCTTGCTTGGAAGGATGGGAAATGACGGAGTAGCACTCAAGTCTCAATAGTACTGATGTGCTATACTATATAACTCATCATCTAATTAGAGGAAAATAAGGAAAGATAAAAAAGACTGAATTTCGTATCCAATAGTCATTTTGACATAAGAGGAGGGCAAGTATTCTAAGTATTTAACGAATAGAAAAAGAAAGGCCAAGGTTATTAAGACTCTCGAGCGGGAGGGAAGGGTCTGAGTTGAATCTCAACTCAAGATAAATGCATCCATCATAGAGAATCTCGCAGCGAGCATACTCGATTGAATCCATTAAATCAGACCAAGAAGAAAGAATACGATCAAAAGGGGATGAAGAAAAGGAGAAATGGCGAATCGAAGCTGGATTCACGCTTCTTCGACCCTTAGTCTTGAAAGGGTAGAATTGAGTCTTCTATCGTTCTCTACAGAGAGTCATTTACTCTCCTCATATTGGGTAGGCTCCGCTTTACTGAGCAAAAGTCAAAGTGTTGTAGGAAGAAAAGGATTGAAAGAATGATCTATATCTATCTTCTTTATCAGACCCCATGTGGTGAAATGAGTCATTGACCCCCCACACTCCCCAGCACAAGTGTTTTTTCTACTACTTTATCGTAGGCTCCACTATCTAAGGTAAGGACCTAGCAAGGGTCTCTCGTCCGAAACCATAGACCAGAAAAGAAGATGATTAGAAGCCCCATCGAGGAAGTAGCTACCGCCGAGCGAGAAAGCAAGCATGCTCTTTATGAGTCGGAATGTCTAGCGAAATGTCTCACAAGGGACTGTGAGGAGGGGTGGAGATCGGCCCAGCACTAGCACTCTTAGGAACTATATAGCCTCAGACAGGAAGTTGCTATCGGACGGATAAGGCGGGAGGAAGAGGAGTGGATAGAGACTCTGACTGGTAAGGTAATGGTGACTACGCCTGGGAATGATGGGCCGAAGGACCGCTTTATCCGCGGGAATGCTATGATTGCCATGGATGGAATGCTATGATTGCCATGGATTGTTGTAGCAAGCCTATTACTTCCTAGGAGAATGAAGTGATCAAGTATCTCAACACCACCGGCTGTTAGCGATGGAAGAGGGCGCAAAGGCTAGGGGGCTGGGAGGGGATCCGGTCCTGTTAGCTGGGATCCGGGAGACCTCCTACTCACAAGACTTCGCACCTTAGCAACCATGAATAGACTCACAAGACTTCGCACCTTAGCAACCATGAATAGAACAATCAATGTGAGCAGACTACGAATCCGTGAACAGCCTACTACTACTCTACGACCTCAAATGAAATGTGCTATCCCCACTTACGAAGACTCCATCCTCCGCCTACGTGCGATCCCCTATATCACGAAGACTCCATCCTCTGCCTACGAAAGAAGAGAATTGAGAGATGCCTCCTCGATAGCTCAGACTCGGGAATGCGGCATCCTAGCACCCACCGGGGACCCGCAAGAAAGCGAATAGGAAAGAAAACCTAGTTGCGAATCCGTCAGTGAGCCCAGAGTTGTGAGCGAGCACGAGAGGGGTCTTGTCTCCAGAGAGAATAAGGACTAGGCCAGGCCACGCATGCACAAAAAAAGGTCTACTCCCCCCTTCTACGCAAAGATCTACTCCCTCCCCTTCTACGCAAAGATCTACTCTCCCTCCTTCTACAGAGATTGCAGTGACCCAGACTTCCATAGAAAGAGAAAGAATTGAACCATCAAGTTGATGCATGATGAGCCATTAGCCGCGATTAGGACTAGGCCGGATAAAGGCCCAGGTTCTTAGTCCAAGACCTGACTTTCCTACCTTAGTTGACAACCGCTGAGAGATAAGAACAGAACATTGAATCCACAAAAGAGATGAGAGAAAGAAAGATCTGAACTTCTTCTATAAATGAGATGTTGAAAGCACTCACACTCTACTCTCGCATTCTCCCTAACCTGAGCCTATGCTCGCTAGACCAGCCATCCGTGAGACCCACCCACTGATCTAGACTACGTGTGAGACCTACCTACCCACTGATCTAGACTAGTTTACTAAGAAGATCAATCATGCGCGGTACTCTATTCATTTCCTACTACTTCTCCCTTCGCACCTTTCAACTGGTTCGGTGAGAGTACCCCTTTAGATCCCCACGCTTAGCACCATGACCACAGAGCCATGCAAGTGCTGCGATCTTCTCTTTGATTCTCTCATTGGTATTCCTGAAGAAAGGAAGGGATTGGAACACAGTACTTTATTTAGGTTCACTGCGTTACAGAGTTGGAGCGAATAACTTTACTTTTTTGGGCTTAAATAAAGTGAAAGGAGTTGGAGCTGGAGCTCGTTTATCTCTTTCTTAGCCCTGGTTTCTATTACTCTTAGCCCCTCCTACTGGTCGGGTCTTACCTACATCGCCGCGATTCACTTTTTCCGCGGAATCTTTGCTTGAGCAGCATCTTGCAAGCTTGATTTTATGGAAGTTAGGTTTCGGTTATTCGACTATGGTGGCGAACCGAACTACTTGACTTAAGAAGAGGGCGACTCGCACTGGGCATTGAGACTCCAAGCCGCTTGCCACGCTTATCACACACACCTCAACGCAGTCCCATTCATTGAGGCTCAGAGCTCTCTGGGCTTGAGTCCGTGAGATAAGGAATTGAAAGACGACCTCACCCTTATTAAGTATTAAGTAATAGTAGGAATTGAGCACCTTTCGCACTGCCTTCCAGGTGGATCTCTCCACCACTTGATTCTTCCTAAAGGCTAGGGTTGAACTACCTCTGAGAGCTGGACCTCACCTTTAACCATGCATGAACGTTGGAGGTAGCCTTTTCAGTCTCAGTCTCCTTTTGACAAGAGTTGGACACCAAGACGCGGTTCTTCTTTTCTTTCCACAGGGCATAGCGGAAATGATCCTGTTCTTCTTATTCTGCTTCCACCCCAATTTCCTTGTCACCTCTTTCTATAAGGCACGGCAGCTACATCTTTTAGGCTGAAGGTGGGTCTCGTCCCAGCTCTCTATTCAAAGTAGCAAGCAATGGTAGGGTAGGTTGAATGGACTCGGACCAAAGGTCAGGTTCGTTTGGTCCCTGACTTCAGGTAATGGAGATAGTCAAGCCCTATTATTCTTTAACTCATGGCCGTCCTCATAGGTACTGAGGGCATTACGGTATGAAAAAAGCAGCTGACGATGGAGAAAGTATCAGAGTCAGTAGTGAACCGATCCTGAGGAAAGTTATACCTAGAATGGGCTTAGGAGATAGAAAGTTATCTTCTTCTCCACATTCAGTTGGTTCTTCACCCTTAACCATTGTTGGATCCCCGTGTAAGGTGAGGAAATTGTACTACGAATGATTCACACTCGCCCCAGTATCCCTAACTATCAGAAGTAGCACCTGCCTTTCTTCTTTATATCTTCAGGGAAGGGGGGGCATATAGGAGACTCCCGGTCCGGGTTGAAGCAATGCTATGGGGAAGAGTTATGAATGGGGCATTGAGTTCCGTAAAGGGGCGCCCTGGTGTCGTGAATCTTTCCATGAACTTTCTTTGGGTGCGACGCTACTCTTGTTCACTACTTTCTGTCTATAGAGAAGAGATTGACTTAGAATTTCTTTCCCGTTCAGCTACCGAAGAGTGAATCTTTTCTTTCAGTCTCTACCTCACAAGGCATGTCTCCTTTAACTGGGTTCACTCCGTGCCCTTATGCTACTAGTTAGAGACCATATGCATACCGACCTGCACCCGTTGAATCTTATCGCTTACTCGAGCTGATCCCCCGTAGGAATCCCCAACCTTGCTCAGAGAGGGAAAGAGTAGGGTTTCGTAAACCATTGAAGAGCTAGGAAGCAAGCATAAAGCCATTTGTGTGACTGCCCAATGTACATAGAGCCCAGAGCCCTCCTTCGAGTCCCCTTTCCTTTTGCTCTGAACTTAGCTTTCCTAGGGCGCCCTCATGGAGTGAATCAAATCCCTTGACTCGGTCGACCAGATCAATCAGGTGAGACCTTAGGCACGAGTGAACGATTCTAGTTCGTTTCGTGTAGTGAACCCCGCTTTGATAGTTGAATAGGAATGAGCATGGTTCAGTTCATATTCCTTTCGTATGGTGGATGCACTTAAGGGGAATGCTTTCAAGGACTAGACTAGAAAGGTGGGAGCGCTGGGTTGAGAGGGTTGAGGAAGGGTCCAATTCCACGAAGGCTAGATTCTATTCGATCTTTTCTAGGTCCTCGGGTTCGAGTCCCCGCAATATCTTTGCTTTGCTGAATTCAGGAGCGTTAGATAGCGTCTTGATTATAGCACGTACTTTAACCCGTTCAGAGGAGAGCTAGTTCAGAGCAAGCTCGGACAGCAAGCGCTCAGTTAGTCGTCAGGCATGCCTTCAAAGTAGTCCTTCTCAGTCCTATAGAAGCGAAGTGATTCACTTATCGCTCCAATGAAAACTAGTGACTTTGGAAGAAAGAGGAGTAGTTCACGGTCCAGTCTCTAAAGAATTTGATGTCTGACTTTTCACTTTCGTATCTATCTCTATGTGGCTGTCCCTCTTTGGAACGCAGTGAATCGCTCGGTCCTCACACATCCAGGAGAGGAAGAGCACTGATTCCTCGTTTCGGTCTTCAGCCAAGCCTAGTCTCTTTATCAAAGAGTGGATTACCACGAGAGTGCATCATTGTCATTCTGATGATGGGCCGGTCTTAGATCGAAGTCGGAGGGAATTGCTAGCTGGGATTAGAGATGCATCGGAGGGAATTGCTAGCTGGGGCTTGGATAACTTAACAGTACAACGGGGGAGCCCCACCCTAGTCTGGGATCTGTTCTCCACTCTATGAGTCCCAAAGAGAAGTAGTCTCGGAAAGTAGTCTCAATCAAGGAATCGGCCAATGATGCGTAATGAAGTCTTCTTACTACTTAGTTCAGAGCAGTGGATAGGACAGAGAGTATGGGGAAAGGCTCAGAGGCAGACTCACTCCACACCAACTTCCTGGCACCACCCTCATAAGGCGCTACTGGGACTCGAACTTGACCCCTTCGAGTGCTTCCTCCAACCTAGGAACTACCGGAAAGAGGTGAGCTCACTTCCAAGTAGGTCTACATCTCCACCGCATAGGAAGACGACCATCTTAAAGTTATCCCTCCGCAGCCCTCCATTAGCTATCGCTCCTTACTCTGTACCCCATACCCCGGGGGAGAACTTCCACTCGTCAGTGCATCGCGAACGAGACTTCCCAACTACTTTCCCTCCTCCTACCGTAGCCCAGTACCCGGACCCACTCTTGAATCGAGATGCCCGGACTTCAGCATCAGTGGTCCTCCTTTCCCTCTGATTCTTTGACTAATAATACCACGTCACGCGTTTTAACGCTCCTTCCTCTTTCTTCGGGATTTTCCATAAAGAAGTGGTTGGATCATGCCTTCTTAGCTGCAATGCTACTAATATATATATAATAGCTAAGCTGCTTTTCCTTCTCTTTCCCCGTGCCCAATCTCCCATTCAGGTGCTGAGCGGCTAGAGCCTCCTTGGATTTATCCTCTGCCAGCTCCATATTTACCCAAGATTCCGTTCCGCCTCGCTCCATTCCACTCGCTTGCTCTATAATGGAACAAGCTTGCTGCTTCGCTACTAACTACTCTTAATTAAGTAAGTCCGTTTCACTCGCTCGCTTACGCTTTCATAGTGAAGCGGTGGGCTCGTTATTCACGAGCTCTCTCTATCTATCTCTGATAAGTTCAATTGTTTTGTGATTAAGTCAGAGCTGATCGAATAGACCTAATCTTAGTATGGCGGGAGCGACAGAGACCTATTATAGCCCGACTGAAAGGTGTCTTCTTATACTAGGAGAGTTCATCCCTTCTCCTACCTAACCCGCTGCAGAACCAGCAGAGTGAGTCGAAACTCTTCGGTGCCCTTTACTTGAAATAGAGCATGAGATTCGGAGCTTACACGTGGGGAGCGTAATCGCACCAGCGCTGCTACCTTTCTAATAGAATAGTGGTTTGACAGCTGGGTCATAAGTGCGCATCTCATGGGCTGGCTTTGAGACCATGGGCGAGGGGAATGGAGAGAGTTGAAGAGAGTTTCGTAATGACTATAGCTTACGTTTATTATTACAGGATTTCTCCTTCTTTCTCATCCAAAGTGGTTGGAGTTGCAATCTAATCTTGGTCAAATCTCTGATCTAAGTGAGTGGAGCTCTCTACCGCAAACGACTGTGACGACCACAGGCCTATGGTTGGCGGACTGGTCTCTGGCGGAAGTCGATTCCATGTCTCTGCTAGGCAGGTAAGGGCTCATCTTCTCTAGTCCGACGAAAAAAGCTGTGAAAAAGACCAAGCCTACAAAGTCTGAGAGAGATCCAAGGACTGAGTCGACCGAGATAGGAATGGACGGACCATCTGCTCCTCATCCTAATCAAATGGCAAACTGAATCTGCGACCAAACCAAGTGAAGTTAATCCACGAAGGACTCACTTTCCGTTCATCAAACATGAAATCAAAGTTGCGATCTTCAGTTTGAAGTTCAAATCTGGCAAAAGGAAGGAATGCCACTAGGAAGAGTGAAGAATGGACGATGCAGAATTACCCGGAACCCAGTTCAAGTGAGGAGTGTACGAGCGGTCTGACTTATGTCTCGGAAAGAGAAGGAAATGAGAATGAATCGAACGCATCAATGGAGGAGAAAAGTGCTCATGGGCTGCACCGAATGAAGGACGGGACGATCCAACTACAAGTGCAAACCGATCCAACTACAAGTGTTTCAGTAATGCCATAGCAAGTGTTTAAGGAATCCCATAGCTGGGAATTAAAGAAGCAGCGAATAGGACACCTTTGGAAAACCAAGGTTCAGTGAACAAAGCAAAGCAAGGAAAAGCTAGGAAGGAGTCCTCCAAGGAAGCACTTTGGGACAGAGAAAGATAGAAGGACAAGTGTAGGACTTGCCAAGTGATAGAAGGAAAAGTCTCGGACTTGCAAATAGAAAAGAGAAAGAAACGATTTATCCTGCTATCTAAGTAAAGTAGCTCTCACTTCTTTCTTACCGATCCATGGAGTGACGCGCCAAACAGCAAGGAAAAGTAACCAGCACAAGAAGGGATCTGAAGAACTCAAGTGCCAGATCCGAAGAGTAAGAAAATCACAAATTATAGGAAAGGATAGAACCATCAGAGAGAGTAAGCGAAGGTGCTACGCGAACACATTCGAGCATAAGTAAGCTTGGCAGAAATGCCCACACAAACAAACACCTAAAACAAAAGGGGGAACAGGGATCCCCACTGAACTTGACGGGTTCAACTCCACTCAGAGGCGCCAAGAAGAGGGAAAATGCCCCTACATAAGAAAACACCCACATAAAAGAAACAAATGTTAAGCATGAAGGACTGGTTGACAGAAAGCAAGACAGGAAAGAAGATACCTTTAGTACATTTAGTACAGACAACGGAACGGGAACAGAGTAGAGAAAAGAGAGCGACAAACAGAAAGCAAAAGTCAACAGCACAAGACACAAGAAGGGATCTGAAGAACTCAAGTGCCAGATCCGAAGAGTAAGAAAATCACAAATTATAGGAAAGGATAGAACCATCAGAGAGAGTAAGCGAAGGTGCTACGCGAACACATTCGAGCATAAGTAAGCTTGGCAGAAATGCCCACACAAACAAACACCTAAAACAAAAGGGGGAACAGGGATCCCCACTGAACTTGACGGGTTCAACTCCACTCAGAGGCGCCAAGAAGAGCAGCAAGATCAAATAGCACTGAGACGACCAGCATCAAATAGCACTGAGACGACCAATAAGGTAGTAGCGACCAAACAATAGTCCCAGGCTACGGGCAGAGAGCAGATAAAAGGCAGATAAAATGGGGAAAAAACACAGGTTGATCGGAGTTTATGGGAGTTTTTTAGAGGCAAAGAAAGGGAGGAACAAGACCTCAAATACCTTATAAATAATGTAGAGCCCTATTAGGGCTCAACCTAATAAGGAGGAAAACAGTAATTGAACAATAGAGGTCAAATGAAACCATTCATAATACCTCCAGTAGAGCCAACCTACTGATAGATGAGTGAAGTCTTCATCATAAGCACTAAAATTGACACAAGTACCCCTGACCGACAGCCCACCACAGGAACTGGCTAAGCTCATTCCCACCTGTCTTCTTCCAACCGTAGTTAAATGAATGATTTATCTTAAAAATGAACTACGGTTGGAACCTCACTACCCTTCTAGGGCAGTTACCCTTAGCAGGGGGGTACACCTGCTTTATCTCTACACTTGCTCTGTCGGGCCAGTTCCAGCTCATTAACTCTGATCCCATGCCATATGATGGGGTTATCTTAGGTAGATAGTGTCAACGAAGAGATTAAGGTTATTTAAAATGGACCAGTCTAACGGTCAAACTGGCGATCTGGGAGGAAAGGTAGGGGCCAGCTTGCATTTATTCATCCGGTTTGGGAGTACCAGTGTTCATCGATTCTCCCCCATTAGTTTCGATCCATTCTATAGTGCTCATAGGTTCTCCATTTCTTCCGATCCACTTCGGTGCTACTCCATAACATTCGATCCTTTCGATCATCTCTTTGGTTTTGTTGTATTTCTCCTGTAGTAGATATCGTTCATTTAATAAGTCATTCATTAGATCACAAATTCCGAAATTAGTCAATTCTTTATACTCAAGAAGCATTTTGTACTCATTATTGATTTTAATTATTTGATCATTAATTACATCATCATTTTCTGTATTAGTATGTGCTTTTTGAATATATAGATAATTTAATGATTGAACTAATTCTTGTTCTTGATTTCTATAATAATTATCAAAATATTGTTGATTATAATTATTTTCCGATATTCGTTTATCCATATTAACAATTTCTTGTTTGATATCATATAGTTCTACCATGTACTGTTTATGCACAGGCAATTCCAGCTCTTGAAACTTGTATTCGATAAGTTGATCAAGATCTTTTATTCTCTCTGATTCTTCATAAGAAATGATATCCATCTCATCATTCTTTTGTTCGATAATTTGATCATTCTTTTCAAGCGAAAGGCCCTCCATCTGAGGGATTTGATGGGACGTCTCGGACTCGGAAAGAACTTGATCCTTCTCTTCAATCTCTTTATCCTTCTTGGCTATCCCTGCCTCTTTATGAGATATTTTATTGGAAGCCATCTCAGCAATCAGTTTGTCTTTCTCTTTAATCTCTTTCTCTTTCTCTGCTATCTTAGCTTCAAGATCTTCTATCTGATTGTTTCTTTGAGCATCCTTATCATATTTGTATATAGTTGTGGCATCTTTAGTACCTAAGTCTATCACTTCTATAGGTAGTGTGTCGATCCACTCATCCTTATCATTATAGACATTTTCTCTTTTGGTACTACGTGGAAATCCCAGTTTTAGCATATGGCGCTTTTTAAGAATCTTGAGCTTACTCCAATCAATTCGGAAGTTCTGATAAGAGGGGATCAGTTCAGTTCGAGATAGATCCGCTAATTGCCTTTGAAACCATTCTGATGTAACAAATTCCTTAGCAGGGCCTTTATGTTTGATAATTTCTCTATCATCCTCAATTTCTAACATATAACTTTTAGGTGCTAAGAAAATTCCCTTTTTTACTTCGTTCTCGAGTTTAAACTTGCCCATTTCACTGGAAGAGATTAAATCCTCAGGAAGAGGACTGCTAAGAATAACAGAGTCTGTATCAGTGTAGTAGCAGTCAGATCTTGAAATAAATGGATACATGTGAATACGAGCACAAGCAGTTATAGCAGCTGACAAGTAAACGGCCGCATGTTTAGGAGCTTTCCACTCTGTGTCGTCAACTACTCTACTATTGCTAATATAATTTACTATGTAGTAGTCATCGGTAAGCTTATCTGCTGATTGGAAATTATCCTTAATTAACAATTCTTGATATTTTTCTTCTTTACAGATTTCCGTTACAGTACTTTCAGGATTGATCCCAAATCTACCGTAGAGCGTATTCATTAGGATTTTGTACACATAGGCCATAGCTTCATTACCGGCCCGCCTAGCCTCTTGTCGGCTATTATAGAGGGTTGAGATAAAACCTTCGAAAGGACTGCTTTTCTTCTCAAACATATAACCACGGAGGGGTAAAATTGAATATCCCGAATCACGGGCATACTTCAACTCCTCGCTATAGTAGACGCCAACAAATTTACCTGTAGGAAAGATTAATGTATTATTTTCATTCTTATAAGGTAAAAATGGGCGGGTTATGCTTGTAGGGCAAACAACGTAGGCCTCAAAAAACCCAAATAACGAATCCAATTCAACCTCCTCCAAGTTATTCCTCCAGACAGGAAGACCACAAGGCATAGGATAAGATTTCATAATGTAAGGATATAATGAGTTCACGTCATAATAGTAGAGATTTTCACCATATGGCTTATAGACATCCGCATGACCACCATAGTAACCACGCCGAATAAAGTTATCATGATTTCTAGTAGTAATATAAATAGGAAATTTTAAGTGATCATAATAGTGAGAACGAAAGATTTTAAGAGCAAGCGATGACAATGTCATCACATTCTCGATATCAATATTATACCCAGACATACAGATACCTTGAGCCTTCAACATCACACCACCTAAAAGAAGGATATCTTGTCGAAGATAGCTAATATATTTATTACGAAGAGAAAGAAGATTTGAAACATTCACATTAACATGGTCGATAGAACCTTTGCAACCTAATTCAGGACATAATGTCTTAGCCAAAAATGATAAAGAGCTAGGAAGGAGTGTTAAGGAATCCCGGAAACGGAAGACCATCCTAGAGCCTAAATACACTTTGATCTCATAAAGCTGATGATTCCTCATCAGCGTTTTGAAATTGTATCCCTTGTGATGAGATAAGAGGTGCTTTAGCAATAGGATTCCATCGAATCTTGAGAAATTGTGAAAATATACCGTACGAATACGTGGATTATTCTTAACGGATAACCTCAAATAACAAATAAATTGAAATAAGATTTTCGTACTCCTATCCTCAAAGTTAGGAATAGATTGCACGTGATCCTCACTAAAATAGGTATTGATTCTATAGGGGGGGATAGAAGAAGGATCCTCGCCAGGATAAACCTCCAAGAAACCAGCAGCGTAAGGGACATGAACATCATCAACAAGTAATGTCTCGATATCGGCTACAATGAATGGTAGACATTTACCTTTGTGTTTACGTTTTATAGAGGTAATCAATTTGGGAACACGACACTTTTTACGTATAAGTGATTGAACTTCGGGGAGATCACCACTTCCCATCCCACTATTCATAACCCTCATAATTTCATTAATAATCTCTATAGAATTAGAATTAGTAGGAAGCACCAATTCTTTAAGAGATACAAAGTATTTGTAATAGACATGAATGAACACACGCTTAACCACAGAAGACTCATAGTGTTCAGCGTAATTCAGCACTAAACGAACAATCCTATCATATACATCCCTCTTGGGAATATATTTATTTTTATCATACAAAGGAATAGCTTTACTCAAACTTGTAGACACAGAATATGAAGAAGGAAATTCCATCTCATACCCAATAGTAAACTTCACATAGTCAGAACCAAGATTGTACGCGTACTGCTCTATCAATTGAATGATGGCAAGAGCTAGAACATCACAATCAGTTGCCTTAGGGTAGGGTGCTACAAAATTGGTTGAAACAGAAAAATGTCCTTCAAACATTTTTTTACATTTTATTGATTCGATATCACTTTGTAAACGATCCCAACATGAATAATAATAATATGGTTCCAAAGTAGATAAAGTAGTCAAAGAGCGACGAAACTGATAACCCACAAATTGAGCAGAATCATTGCTGAACAACCTGTTAGCACATATATGGACCCTCCTATGTGCCATCTCATTGATTCCAATTTGAATATTAGAATCAACTTCTTTTTTGTGCTTCCTTTTCATTCCTGTCTGTCCAGTGATAGAACACCCACCAGTATGACCATACACCCCCCTATTACCATACAACCATGTATCACAATACAACCCATTGTTCCCTGGTAAAGAGCAATATTTACTCATCCAAGTAAGCCCAATTAAAAACCCCTCTAAGCCCAAAATTGCTAAAATAAACATTGTCAATGCACGAACAAAGACACCAAGCCAACTCCCAACTTTCCTTCCTTCCATTCTATTCGTTCCAATATCAGATCTTCTTGGCAGGATTCTACACAAAGATAAAACGGTCGGCCCCCTACTTAATATATCGCACCTGGGACCGGCAAACTCTAAGGGTGTATCCCTTAAGGTTGATCCAATACCTCATTTCCATGGTGTGAGCAGGCCCATAAAGACTTGCACTCATACTTGCATTTAGTCTTCCCATAAAGACTTGCACTCATACTTGCATTTAGTCTTCCCATAAAGACTTGCACTCATACTTGCAAAACACCCTTTAGGAGATGGTTTTTTAGTCACCTCCTTGGCTTCTCCCTCTCAATCCTACCTTTAGCCGCTCCTTGGCTTCCCTACCTGATAGTAGGATTGATCAATCCTCCCTTCTTCTCCCTTTTGTGCCTCTTCTTTTCCTCTTTTCGAGGTTTCTCTAAGGATTAGGGTGTCAAGTTCTGGTGGTGCATTTCTTTGTTGTTCCCACCTTCTTTCTGCCTCTATCTGAGGTTCAGTCTTTTCCTTGTTCTGTTAAGGTTGACTATTGGAGTGTGTTTTCCTCATTTCTAGGTGTTGTTGTGGGGGCGTTTTTTCCTTAACCCTTATCCTCTCCATGCCTATATTTTATATTTATATATACAGCATAAAAGGAGAAGCAGATAGAATGATTGGTAGGGGTAAGATAGGTGGGTGCATCTTTTCTAAATGAATGTTGGAAATGAAAATCAAATGGCTTATGCCATGCCGAGGAAGAGAGGAATAACAAGTTTACAATGAAATTGACCCCTATGGAGTTGTTTCTTCTTGTTATTGATCATAACTATAACAAGAATTCAAGGGAGTATCCCATGATTTCAAGTGTAGATATGAGGAGTTTTAAGGATCGAATGCTTTCTTTCAGTAAGACTGGTATTGAATGTGAAGTGCAATATGATCCGATTATGGAACCTTTAGTTCAATCGTCGTTGGCGCACTTCATATACATGAGGAGGAATAATATACCTTTCCATGATACTAAAAATAGCGAGATATTACCAGATCTAATACCTTTTCACCCTAATTATGTACGATTCGCATTTCTGGATGAATTAGTACAAAAGAAAGCATCAGTAACCCTTGCCTCTTTCAAACTTTTTGACCTATCACAAAGCCCGGCCTTTATGAACATGGAAAAACTTATGATAAAGATTAAGGAATTGTTACAAGATAACATTCTACAATCTTTGATCCACTCATTTGTTATCAAACTTCAAATTGAAGGTGATCCATTAGATAGAATATTGGGGCACCTTCAAAACAAGCCCACCAGTAGAATAGGACTGCTTTATTTTATTCTCATGGACTTGTATTTAGAACATCTTGATATTTATATATATGAGATTATAAATAACTCTGGATTAAATTGTTTTTGGGCTAGGTGCCTGGATTCCGCCATCATAGGATTCAAAGATGTAAAAACTGCCACCAAATTAAACAAAATATTAAAGTGGGACTGTGTTCTTCCAGCCTGGGGCTTGAGCGCTAAAGTGAACACGGGAACCATGGGTGGTAGAATCATGAGACCATGGCAAGGAAAATTATATATCGATGTGGAGGGGCACCTCAAATGGGAAAGACCTGAAAGTATAATCAAACTATGATAAGATGAGAAATCAGGTCTTTATAGTAGCTACTCCCCGAAAATGCTAATTATTTAAACAAGGTTGGGGTTCAAAATATTACTTACTTTCATGTTGCTTCTGACTTACTTCAATCTTGTTTATAACTTACTTTATCATGTTGCTTCTTACTTACTTCAATCTTGTTTATAACTTACTTTATCATGTTGCTTCTTACTTACTTCAATCTTGTTTATAACTTACTTTATCATGTTGCTTCTTACTTACTTCAATCTTGTTTATAACTTACTTTATCATGTTGCTTCTGACTTACTTCAATCTTGTTTATAACTTACTTTATCATGTTGCTTCTGACTTACTTCAATCTTGTTTATAACTTACTTTATCATGTTGCTTCTTACTTACTTGAATGTGGCTTCTGGTTAAGAAGAGATATCACCAAGCACCCTAACGCGGTTGAGGGGAAGCTGACAGAAAGGAAAGAAGCCACAAGGACACACCTCAGTGCGCCATGGCTGAGAGGGCGCAAAAAAGAGAGGGAGAGAGAAATCTCGTTAGTCCGGGTATGATTGCCGCAGGGTTGTAGCCGTCCCTACGGACTTTGGGAGAAGAGAGCCTTCTCCCCCCGGATGTAGTCTTCAGAAGATGAACCGGGTTACCAAAGTCACGAGCTGGGCTCGAACCAGCGCTTTCAGGTCCCATCTAGCACTATAAGTTCCTCGGATGTGAATTGTCGTTCCGGGATGCTTGATAAGGGCAAGATCATAGGAGTGGTCGCCAACGGCCGACAAGCAAGAAAGCGGCATAGGGTAGTGGACTGACCAGTCTCTATAGTATAGTGCTCTGTGCTCTGTCGCTATCGATGACTGAAGGATAAGGATGAGTCTAAAGACTGAGGCAAAAAGAATGAATTTGATCCTTTTGGAAAAGCTAAAAGAAGAATCAAAGGAACTGAGTCTTTGACTCTTCCACCTAATATACCAGATAAAAAGAGAGAAAGAAAAGCCCCTTAGCGGCTGATAAGAACACGGGGACTGATTCCCATTGAGAAAGGCACTTGGCTACATACCTTCTTAGCTAGAAAAGTGGATTTCTATATGCGGGCAGCTCTGTTGATTGAGAAAACTAGGACTTCCTCACTCAAATGGCACTGGAACTTCGGCTACTTTAGCCAAAAAACGGATTTCACTCATCTTAGCCGGAATGTGCCCTCACTCTTTCTGACACAGGGCTGAGCGCTCTAGAAGCGAAATAACTGTTGATGTTGATGAACCTGCCTTTTTTTTGGTTTGGCTTGTTGTGAAAGACCGATGAGCATATGGAACTGCAGTTCATACTAAATTTCTTGAATGTGAAAACAGAAGCAAGAGAAAAAAGTTCTTCCTCACACGAGCAGCGCGTAGGTTATGTCCAGATCTCAGTCTATCTTGTTGGATTAGAGGTAGCAATAAATAAGGAATTGAACTGGCACCGTCTTTTCAGCTATGTCAAAGAGTCATTTCCATACCACTGATGCTGGAGTTGTCGAAGCCCGCCCACCTCATTGCTTTCCAAACAATCGACACCCCGCTAATCCAATTTAGGAAAAACTGTTTGCGAAACTCCCTATTGATTTAGAATTATTCTCATAACCTTTCCTGTAGAGTGTGACCAACGGAAACTGACTGAATCAACTTTATTCTTTGGCCGTATAATTTGACGACGCTAGAAAGTGCTCATTAGGTCCACTCAGCTGTATAGTCCACTCCCCTCTCGATTCGATGTGGGAAAAAAGGTATGGTGCGGATCTCGCGTAATGATAACCGTCAGCTCCTCGACAACAGGCTCTTCTGCCTAGTCTCGAAGCCGATGCACAGTCCCAAAACCCGAGAGCTTTTGATGAATGAATAGGGGCATTTCAAAAGTGCATAGACGATGCGATGCCTGCCCTTGGAAGTAAGTGATGATAGGCGAAAGACTCTCATTTCCGATGTATTGAAAAAAAAAGGTTTTTATCCTCTGAGTCCTTTCTATTTTGCGATACAGATGTCTTTCTATCACCGTTGTATTACTTAAAAGTCAAGCTTTTTATTCTTCTATTTCTTTCTAATAGTAATAGTTAGTTTTCTAAAAAGCTTGATGTCCGCCTTCATGGATCAGAAGTGCTCGTTCTCTCTCCTATCTGCCTACTGGATGTCAAAAGCAGGGAAAGACTGGAGAGCTAATTGCAGCAGATGCGGGTTCGTGAAAAGAGTCTTCACCCGAATCAAGTCAAGCCAGATCGGAACATCAATCAACAAGCAAGGCTTGCTTGTTGAAATGTCTTATTTAGTATATTACCGGCTCTGGAAGGCGACGGAGTGCACTATTGGCGGATCGACACCTATTTTATAGTCAGGGCTGACAGAAGAGATATACGCGAGAGTCTACCTCTCTACCCTCGAGAGAAGCGATAGGGAAGCAAGAGAAATAGATAGACAAAGGGGAAGAAGAATAGATACACACTATTAGTAGGTGCCACGGCTGTCTTCCGAACATCTATCGATAAATATGAAAAGATGAATCTCATCATCTCAGTTGAAGTTTTCTCATTCTCAAGTAAAGGCCACGAGGAATATGTTACCGGCCACCCGAAATCAAGTAAGTAGCTATCCGATTGGCTATTGCTCAGGAGCTTAACGAAAAACCCTCTTTTACAGAGACCCCCCTTACCCAAGAACAAAACTAGGGATTTTTTTAACTTAAACAACTTTAGCTTCTTATAAGCTGACTGAAAGGATAATTAACGTTGAAGGAACTCTCCCCCGGTAAACTTACCTATTCGATTGCGATGAGATTCAGTAAACAGGGAAAGTAGACTCCTGAAGGCTGAAAGAGACCTGCTCTCCGCTCTTTCGGTTTCGACAGAACCACTCTCTTGTTCCCAAATAACACAGAACAATTCAGTACGATCAAAAACTAAGAGGCGCTGTCAAGCGCTGTTAACAACAGGAGATTAGAAGAGGTAAGAGCGGACAGGAGAATTGGGGAAAGGACACGTACGATAAGACAGTTATCTCACACGCTAGGCCTCTTTCTAGAAATTTCATAATTAAAGAAAGATCGTAGCGTGTCTACTATTGCGCTATTGATTTAACCTCCTCCTCCTATAATAGAAAGTAAGAAGTGTCACAGCTTCCTTTCCTAATTCCAATCGTGAAATTGGGAATCCCGCATCTGAGATAAACCTAGTCTGATTCACGTGGCAAACCTTGTCCGATTCTATTCCTGAAAACAAGCAAAGAGCCTACTCGAGAACAAGGCCCTTCGCACCTAAGACCGTTCAAAAGCAATAGGAAGTCCGTGCCATCTCTTGTTCTTGCTAAGAGGGGATTCCTTGTCCGAAAGTGCCACAGCTGATGAAATAGCAGTCCTCTATCAAGCACCGGCAAACACCAACAACGGTTACTGATTAACGTCCGACAACAGGAAAGAGAGGACGAGCCTATGATATTATACGATAGCACTCGCAAAGGCAATTGGGTGCTTCCTGCTTTAAGGGTCCCTTCCCTTTGGACAGCTTTCAAAGGCTAGATATTCCTTCCATCCCTTAGAGGAAGATGAATAGTGAATCTATCCCACTAGCTCAACTACATCTGATTCTAGCACAAGAGCCAAAGAGCCCCTTCAAAGAACTCCTTATGTACACCTTCGTCATACTATTCCCTTCGTGGATTAAGTATTAAGTCAGGCAGTTCAGTCATAGCTTGCATTCTCAGCATCCACCGTCCCCATAGCTCCTTCTCTTGCAGCCGCTATTTCTGCCAAGAAATAGAGTAAAGAGACTACCTTTCTTTCCTTTCCTCTTATGACTAAGATGAACGACTTGAATAAGAAGGTATGCACGAGCACTTGAATGATCGAATCTCTCGTTAGGACCTATCCTTGAGCGAAGGGCGTCAACTCGAGCAAAGAGTCATTCTGAGGAATGGAAGAAAAGCTTATTCGTATTAAACAGATCCATCTTATCAAAGAGCATTTACCCTTGCGCTGGGTCTTTCTCGCCTTGGCCTTTTGCCTGTGAAATGAATTAATTGCTTTTCCCTCACTCCTACAGCTTCCGAAGTCCCCTTAGAGGTACTACTTTAACGGCTTTACCCTCCCTTAGCACTAACTAAAGAAAAGAAGTGATAAGTAGACCCTAAGACATCCCTTTTTTTTCCTATGCTTATTCTTCTGTTCGCTTAAAGCAATAAAGGAGTAGATCACTTCCCAGTAAGATAAATCAATTGCTTATAAGGATACTAAAAAACACTGTCTCTTGTTCTTCCTTTGGTACCCTAACTCATATTCTAACTCGCTCCGTACAAGGGAAGTAGGATTCATGGAACATCCCCTTATTACTTATTCTATTATATTATAGAAGTGGGAAGCTGAACCAGAGACAGAGTAAGGTGTGAGTTAAAGCGGCCTTCTACGGGTCTCCTTTCTAAATAGATACTTGCTCTTCTGGTACGGGGCACCTCTTCCGGTCGAGGTATAATCTCCTGCTTGAGGACTTGAGGGAGAACGGCTGGTACGAAAGGCAGCATAAGGAAGACGGATAGGTTGCTAGGCAAGTAAGAAAGGGAATGACTGACTATAGATAGCGCCAGCACTTTCCTTAGAATATCCTTATTCTAGTTTACAATAGGCTTACCCAATCCAAGGCCCAATCCAAGGGGACAACACGCCCTCTGGGCACAGCGCTACCTGATAGAAGAAGAAGGAGCCTCCTACCAAGGTATCTGAGTTACGGTCATTCCTTGGTTTGGTGAATGACTTTCGGCGGTTCATCAAGGGATTTTCTGCAAAAGCAGCGGAACTCTTAAAGAAGAACAAGTCGTGGGAGTGGACCAAGAGGTGCCAGAATGCTTTCGAGGGCGTCAGAGACAATTCAATTAGACCCTCCATTCATATGCTGCTCTTCGGTTCTAGGGACGACTACTTAAAGACTCGATCATCGGGAGGTGTGGATTTGCGAAGGAGTTCATACTCATCCCCCGGTTCAGTTCATTCCCTCTTTATGCAGCAGGTCTCACGTAGAGAAGCGGTAATTCCATTGATTCTGGCGCTTAGCAGCAATTGGTACGCACCTTCTTTGAATGAGAATAGGCCCGTCCCTTTCTATTACTACTTATAATAAGGAGCCCGAGGGTGCCGCCGCCAAAGCGTACAACGCCTCTTCCTGGGTTTGAATGAACTTGTGATAGGATGAGTACTCGTGACAAGAGTGATAGGGACGAGCGATAGCGACGAACGAGCGACGTGGAAAGAGTGATTATATGCCTAACCTAATTAGACAAGCAATGCGTTAGAGTTGAGTGAGAAGGGCGCCTTAAGAGCCTTACCTTAGATATGATGATGTTTATGGGGGGGAGCTTAGTAGGCATTTATATCGGCGCCTTAACTTAAGATAAAACCCCTTCCCTTACTCAAATCTTCGGGAGCTTAGTACTTAGTAGGCATTTATATCTTATCTTATTTATAAGAGAAGCTGGATCCCTACCCCTTGTAAGCAGGTGCCCAAAGAGTTCATTCCAAGAGTTCATGGACAAACTCATATCTGGAATCTGGCAAACTCATATCTGGAATCTGGCAAACTCATATCTGGAATCTGGCAGGTCATCGTACGGGACTTAATACAAAAGATACTAAAGAGTTTATGCTGCCCTTCCCCTAACTTTCGTTTTAGCTGCCCGTCCCCTTCCTAGTGAAGGTTCTGTTTCTTAAGAGTGAATGGCATATTTTCCAACGTCGGCTCCTATCCGGAAGTTCATGGCATGGAGAGGAAAGAGTTCATTATTGACTCGTACGGGAGAGCATTAACCTCTCATATGCTGTGAATTCAGAGTTCAAAAGAAGAGACTGAGTGAATTAAGTTCATTCCTGAAGTTAACACTAATACGCCTAAAGCAGCTCTTGTTTAAGTATATTCATGGGAGCTCCACCCTGCCCTTTAAGTCTTACGCTTCATAGTAGCTTCTCTGAAGTTTCAATTTAGGTTAGGTAGGGACTACTGGGACTCTATAAGACCCTTGAGAAACCTACTCTCTCGTACTTCACTCTTTCTTCCCCTTTAGTAAGTGGGGTAAATCCGACCGTACGGGCTCTAGGTGCAAGTTCTTTATAATTATAAGTAGCCATGAACAGTAGCTGCTGCAGTGCTTTCCTTAGCTCTTACCGAGATAGTAGTTGCTTAAGGAGTAGCATCTCATACCGGATCTGAAGTCCACGTCGCTACCGCTCGGACTAATCTAATATAGTTCCTTGAACCCGCGAAAGAGCCAGGGCCACTCAGCAATATTCCTTTCAAAGGTCAAACTTTCTGTTTTCCCGTAGGTCGGATCAAGGTGTAGCTTCAATAAAAATAAAAGGAGCGGAGCCAACAGGTCGGGAGGGTCTCCAACCAAACTGCCTATCAACATCTCATTGAATGAACTGAATGCTGATTTCCCGCGTACTATGGTATGGTGCCTAATCGATCTCTGTAGCTCTTGGAATCTGTCACCGGATAAACTGCTGCAGAAGCGCGAGCTGCCTATAATCCCAAGAGTCTAATATGGTCTTTCATGACCGCCCACGGAGCAGTCTAATATGGTTAGAAAAGAGTGAATGGCTATGAATAAGCAAGAGTCGTGAATGGCACTGAACCAGAAAGAAAGAGTGTCTTCTGTTCCCGACCAGATGAGACAGACTAGATTCTCAGTCGACAGTTCATTCTCAGTCTACACTACAGTTCCCGACCAGATGAGACAGACTAGATTCTCAGTCGACAGTTCATTCTCAGTACATGGTTCACAACCGGACCAGATGCTCAGTACATGGTTCGCACAGCCACTCATAGTCAGTTCCTCGGCGCGCCACTCGTAGTGTAGTCAGTTCTGAGTCCTTTCACAGTCCAGTTAGTATTCCCTCCTTTCAGTAAGTATTTCCCATAGCTATATAGTATAGTATGTATTGCAAGTCTTCCCCATAGGATGCATTGCCTAGCCTGAGTTTAGTCTGAATCAGTCAAGTCCGCAGCAATTATCCTTAGTACAGTCCGCAATAGGGAGCAGCACTATTATAGTGGGCGAGTAGTACGCACGCAGGAATTATAGTGGAAATCCAGTCCGCATAGGGAGCAAGAAGTCGGCTAATAGGGAGCATTCAGTGGGCTCGCACCTATCTTTTCATGAGTCCGGATGGTACGGAAGAAATGAATGAGTACGGAAGAAATAGGGAGCAAGAAGTCGGCTATGAGTAGGCTCGGCTCGTCCTTAGTTTCTTTAGGATGGAAGACTTGAATTAGGCAGGGACCAGGAGAATCTTTAGGATGGGACCGGAAGACTTGAATTAGCCGGGCCATCGCATAGGACCCGAGCTTCTCCCTTGTACCGAACCCGCTCATGGCACCGGGAATTGAGTTCCGAGGCACCTCGCCACCTAACTAGCCTGCTGAGCTGAGCGTTGAGTTCGTTCGGACGAGCAAGCAGCAAGCACCTAACGACGCCTGCCTGGCCACCTCGCTGACTAGCCTCGGTGAGTTCGTTCGTTTTCCTTGGGCACCTGAACCCCAGCCTTCTAAACCGACTGCGGCTGCCCTCGCCCGGGCTTGATTCTCTCGCCAGGGCTTTCTTATTCATTCTGGTCAAGTATGGGTCTGGTAGTAGGGGACAGAACCCATGGAACTCAATCTAATTATTTGAAGAACGCTTCAACTTCAAATAATTAGCGAATCTTTTCAATGAAAGTAGGGGTCCTCAGAGGCCCATGGAGCGGTGCGAAGCCTGAGACCGACTGGTAGGTGTGGAATTAGGGTTGGGCCGCCCTCCCTATCACTGATGGCTATCCACTCCTTATCCCACTAAGCCAAGGCTAGCTATCTACTCCCTCACCGAACAGAGCTAAGATAGTGAGAAAGGATTCGAAGAAGGTGGGTAGAGGCGGGTGCCCCGTTTTCACTCTACCGTAGAAGTGAGATCTCTTTCTCTCCACGTCGCTCTGCTCGTCCCTTTCCTTAAAGTAATTGTATCTTGGGATTCCATTGAACACGTTTCATCTGCTACTCCCTTGTTTTAGCAAGGGTAGATCTTTCGTAGTTTCGTAGGATATACGTCAATGGCCCCAAAGGAACGTACACTCCTGAATGAACGACTGGTGCTGGGCGATAGCGACGTGAAATAGTATTCCGAGAGAAGGTGGAGCTGGTGCTCTTAAATTGTATGTAGATCCGAGTGAACTGAAATCTGCCCGAGCTCCTTCAATGCCGGGGCGTGTCTCGTTCTCAAAAAAAAAGGATAAGTGGCCGTCCCTCGTTCGTGTGGTGTGCAATCGAGATCGTGCATCGTTCGTGGTGTTCTTCCGTCCTGTCGAGTCTATATTACGTCGTCCCCGTCGTCCTAGTTCTTCAGTCATATATTAATTCGTCCTGTCTGGGTTTCCTAGTGTAGTCGTTCGTGCTCGTGGCTCTATTCTTCTTTTCTTCTCATTCACTAGTTCGTGCCAGTACAACTGAAGTTGCTGGGAGCTCACATCATGTTGAAAAGTGCACAAACGAAGGTTCACAGAAAGAACAGAAGTTAGCGATTGAGAAGTAAACATCCGTTCGATTGGATATAGGTTCTATAGCTATACAACTCTGGTTGGTATATGATGCTCGCGGATCTAGGTTCAGCAACTCTGGCATATGATGCTTCACGATTGGTTCGGTGCTTTGGTTCGCTACTCAGGTATATGATGGATGCGGATCTAGGTTCGGTGCTTTGGTTCGCTAGACAACTCTGTGATGTTCGCGGATCGGTGCTTTGGTTCGCTACTCAGGCATATGATGCAAAGATTGGTTCGCTAGAGCAACTCCGGCATATCATGCTCGCGATCGGTGCATAGCTTTGGTTCGCTACTCAGGCATATCATGCAAAGAAATGCGCTAATCAATTAGGAATAATGCAAAGAAATGTGCTATACCGTACCGGACTCTTACTTTGAGTTAGACAAGACTTGGCCCTCTATGTAGGATTCTTCCCGATACCTGCTAATCGGGGAAGGAACCCCGCTATTCTATCTATTCCTATCCGTGTCTAGTGCGATGTGACCTCAAGCAAGGGCTCAGGACTTAGAGAAGTTATCTACTACTTGACGGCATGGGAGCTCCTTTGCCTTCTATCTCCATCTCTATAAGCTAGCGAGACTTCTCATTCGGCTTCTATTCTTCCATGCAGCCTTCTTTCAGTAGTTGGCTCGAGAGTCGAAGCTCCCTCCAAGCGCATAGGAAGTAGAGACCATGCCGAGAAGAGGAAAATAAGTCGACTGGGCATTGGGTCCAGTCCAATTCTTATATGATGGCTCTTGTACAGGTGGTAGGAAGATTCTATTGAAAAGAGGAGGGCGCCTTCCTATGCTGCGGCAAGAGATCAAAAAGGTTAGGGACTCGGAGGTCTGGATGCTGCTCTCTTGTGAATAAGCATTCATGGCAGAGAAGACTTCACTATTCCGACTAGTGGCATTCTTCCTTATCTTCCGAGAGGGGAAAGACTCGAGCTCTTCCGAACTCTCGGACGGGTCGACTTCCTTCTTAAGGGAATGGGTAGTCTCCTCGAGCCTCCCCTACCTAACCCATGCAATAGGAGTCAAGGGCGAGCCCATTCTTAGACTCGGATTCTTCCATCGCTGACACGCCTGCCAAGTAGTAGACTTGTGAAGAGGTCCAAGCGTCCTTCCCTTAAATAAGAAAGAATATGTGAGCTCGGTCCTCACAATATTATAAGGAATAAAGGGGCAGAGCGCAGAAGGAAGTCTTTAGTAAAGTCAGTAGTTCAAGTCTCAGGACTGGTTCAATAGGAAAGGCAGCCACAGCTCCTAGAGGAGATGCATCTTCTTCTTTATGAAGTGTCCGGAAGTGAGTGGATCACCTTCTTTAGTCGCTCCATCATATGAAAAGGCAGGAGGGGTTAGGGAGTCAAAGAAATTCCTGCTGGAGCATCAAGTAGTCGTCTTCCCCGAGCCCTACCCCGGCAGACCGCTATATATACGTAAACCCTATGATTCTTTTTGATTCTTCCTGGACGTGAGAGGTCTACTTCATAAGAAAGTAGAGCCCTAAACTTCTTCCTGAGCCTGCTCGATCGTATCAGAGACCCAATCTCTTACCAGAAGAGGAGACTGCGCTGCAAAGGCCAGACCAGGGCTGCCTCGGACAAGTAGCCTAGACGGTCTTCCCCAAGAGAAGAGGGAAGCTAGTAAGACGAAGCGGAGCATGGCCTACTCTTCTTCTCTTTGCCCTCTGCTTCTCTTTGACCTCTGCCGAAGAAGCTAAGAAGGAATGGGAGTAGATCGTTATCCCTATATTATTGCCTTAGTTAGACCAGTCCCGGCTCGAGAGGATGGGCATCTGCTTCTCAAGTTTTCTATGCCGAACTAGAGGATGAGGTAAGAATATCCCAGCTAACCCGGATTCTCTATCCCGATATAGGCTTCAAATCAAAAGAGTCCAGGTCAGCTAGTGGTAGGACAGGTCAGCTAGTAAAGGTGGGACAAGCGCGTTCGTGAGTAAAGGTTGTACAGTACAAGCGAGCGACTCAGCTAGTATATATACTAGGATAGGGCAAGAGATCAGTCCGTGAAGGACGCGGCTAGTTTACCAAGAGTAGCAGTAGGTAGGCTCACATAAGTCATCACTTGAAGCAGCGGGAGGAGCCGAGCCCATAAAGAGAGTGAAATCCAATATTCCTAGGAGGAATTCATCATTTCCTGTTCTTCTAGCATACATGGAAACTGTCAATTCTAGAGTTCTAGCAGATCGTGACGAGACGGACTATTTGTAGGGGCAAGGCGAGAAGTCTGCTCCCCGGGTCTGGGCTACCCACTACCAAAGAAGGGGCGGGTCTCTATTCTATATAACTAAAGAAAGTGTTCTCTATAAGATCTTGCTGTGTCTTTTCCATTAAGAGCTTTTGGTGGCATGGGCGAGATCCAACTTATTGAAAGGTCATAGGGGCTCAGGACCTCAGGCGCTCAACCTATCTGGGCTCTCTGGCTCTTTCCAGTAGCTCTTCGCTCGATCTATTTTCTTTTCTGCTGCTGGCTGGATTCATTCTGTCTTCATCCTCTGGCGGGGAGTATTGGGAAGTTTGCTTAGAGGCTCAAAGCCAGCACTTGACTAAATGAAGAAGTAGAGCAAGGCCGAGAATGCCGTGCCGAGCCTCTTCCGGACTCCCTCTGACTCCTTCTCTATCACTACTGGAAGGGAAAGAGATGGTGAGTTGTCTTCTCCCTGTCTTAGCTCCCCTGTCGAGAGCAGGGCAGGGTGTGCTATTAGTATACCCTTATCCGGAATTCTGGGTAGAAGGAATAGCGATAAGTCCTTGATAGGGCGGCCCCTCGCTGACACTGATTCAATCACCTATATTGCCTTGTCGAGATTCATTCGGAGGTCTGAGACTCCTTCTTATTATGATGCTCTAGGCCCCTTCCTATCCTAGATCTCCGGGACGTACACACTTACTAGTAGGCCATGGTCTGGGTAAGACTGGTGTATGAAGGAAAAAAAGGATATGAACTTCTTTCAAAACCATTCAGCTTCTGCGGGGCATGAGCTCTTCTCAGTCTGACCACCTCTTTATCCGAATGGGTGAGGGCAGACCATTGACTACATACAGGCCTATATATAATATAATATATATATATATAGGGATGGGGTTCTGTCCTCTCACTCTACTCTAGCCTCTGGCCTCCTTATCCCTGAGAGTGACTCATTCACAGAGTTCTACTAGGTAAAGGGACTCCCGGAATCATTCATTCGAAGATGGATGGCAGTGCTCCGATGACTCTTCAGACAGAGGGGGTATGAGAAGCCTCCAATCCGATAGGCGACTGGACTCCTTGCTTCTTGCTCCACGGATAAGGGACAATATAGGCCCAGCTAGATAGATAGGCATTGTTGTTCTGTTCTATTACCACTCGGCTGACCTTTTTCCTTATTGATAGGTTTTGATACGAGACGGATAGGATGGATGAATCTAGGCAATCTGCTAGGATAATAGGGCTAGCCTTAGACTTCGACTTGAGACCAGAAACCTGGAATTTGACCCTAGTCTAGCCTCCTCCGCATCATTCGAAGTGGCATCATATAGACCATCTTCATTACTTGAAGGAGAAGTCAGTCCCGGCAGGCATTGACATCAGATCAACTTCCCGGGTGCCCTCTCTTCCCAATAGAATGTGATTCCTGCCTTTCCAATGGAGCCTTATCACGCTTCCTGGCTGGCTCTCTGTCTCATCGAACCCATTGACTGATGAGGCATGGCCCGTTTAGTAAGTCTGCCTTGGGCTCTTTCTTGCGGGAAGCCGGCTCCAAGCTCTGTAAGAGGCTCTGATCGCAAGTCTGTCTTGTGACCTACTTTCCTTGTTAACAGAACAGACCAATGTAGCTGCTATTAGTTGAAGACCTAAGGCATTCTTCATGGTATTCCATTGGACTCAAATAGAGAAGAAGTCTCGAGTCAGGAGTACGTGGTGGTGTGGGCTGGCGCTTCTTCCCATTCAGACAGAGGGGCAAGGAAGCATATTAAATAAAGTAAGAACCCCATATAGAAGCAAGTCAGGATAGCGAATGAATGAACTTAGTTCCGCGCTCACACTTAGTGCGTGCAGTGCAGTCAAGGTCTGAGATCGAGATGGCAAGAACCATTTTCAGGAGCCCTATCTATGACCTATCCACATCTCTGTTGTACTATGACCTATCTCCATTTCTGTTGTACTATGACCTCATTAAGAAGTTGTACTAGTAATAGCGAGTTCACATAAGTGCTCGAGACCGGCCTGGGAGTGTGAGGATTCCGCTTCATTTCTTCTGGGCTCTTCTAGGTTAGAGTGGTTGCTAAGGCTTAGGACCCGAGAGATGATGGTCATCTTCATTGGCTGGCTCGGCGTCGTGGATCTGACTTGGTATGGGATCGATCATCCTTGGCTTGGATTCCGCCCCTACCGAGTAGCCCAGCTCATGAGCAAGAATCTCTACCAAAAAGACTAGAGCACGGTGTCGGCGAGGGCCTATCACTATGCTTTTGCTAGGGCCTCATTCAGAGCACTCATCAGTCTTCTATCTCATTGCGAGGGTATGGGATCGATCATCATCAGTGGACTTATCCCTCATCTGGCTTATCTTCTGAATGTAAAATAAATACCGAATCACTCTATGTCTATACTGTAGCATTCATACCGAATCACTCTACTATTTAATTATAGGTAAGGGTGGTTCATTAGCACGCTTTCGCCTCTGACCATCCAAATGCTCATAGTCCTCCTTTTAAAAGAAGGATCAGACTCTCTTTTATCGAGTCATTCATTTACTAGTTACTAGTCGTGGGCGATCTAGCGCGTCTAGCTAGCTCATTGCAGTCCGAAAGAAAGCAGGGCTCGGCTCTATCAACTTTGCCAGGAAAGGACAGATATAGCCGAGGTTCAGTGCGTGATAGCCAGGAGAGGAGGGGCAGGACCATGAAAGCTTCATAGATCCAACCTTACTTTCCATATCTCTAGAGTCAAGAACTACTGCACTCATGGTCCTTACTAAAGTCAAGTTCAGGTCTATACTGTGGAGCTGGTGATCGATTGATAGGTCCCCAATTAGTATGAGTCGGCACTCAAGGATATAGGACCTTAGCCCCTTGCCTCTGGGATGGTGAGAGGTGTCTTTGACATCCCATAATTGTGTACTGGGACGGTTATGGATCTATCCCATAGTGTATGATATAAATCTATCTATTGCCTTCTTATTCTTTTTTTTTCAAAGAGAGAGATAGGACGTCTCTACCAATCCTGCTTGCTCTTCCTCATTACATGTGATGTGAGTAGAGTCCAGTTGATTTGATCCGGTGAGCACTCTCCCTTCGGTGCCCCCCCTCGGGTCATGCACAGATCGGAAGCAAGAGTTCGTGGTTAAAGTCGAGAAGTCAACCAATCTCATGGGCGCCAGCTAGGCTATGTGCCCTATCATAAGTTCAAATGAGAGCATGGAAGCTTGGTTAGATCAGTTATAGAATTCAGCTGCTCTGAATAATAATTTATCTTCTTTGCCATCAACTGATTCAGAGACTTCTCCTAAGAACCTGGACTCTCTATCTCTTCTCCTAAGATAGCCAGGGCAATCTCTTTCATCTCAAGAACTCGAGTAGAGGGGCAATGAGCATCTCTTTGCTTTCTTTCTGCTTGAATCTCCTACGCTGGAAGCTAGACTCATTACTACGGAAGAGTGACAATTAGAAGGGATGAGGAGACTCCTCGGTAGCAGCAGGGAATGAGGGGGAATTAGAGGGCCAGAGGACTGACTTGATTCTGTCCCGCGTACTCAAAAGCATGAAAAAAGAAGGCCTAGTCGACAGCAGCGAATAGATAAAGGACAGGCCGAAGGGGAAGTGACGGAATGAATTCCCATTCACTCTCCCCATCTATACAATGTTGAATAGTCTTTCTTTCCCACTCACTCTATTCGTATCCACCCACGTCTCGCGTTCATAGAGTTCTATATTGTACTCGTCGTCCGCTCCGCACCTTTCTTTTCTTCGAGCTGGAGGAGTTCTAGATGAGCTGGTCAGGTAGATTGCAATGTGAATGCTTCTTAAAGTAGTCCGACTTAGTTCCTCAGGCAAATGGGAATAGTAGCCGAGCTCAGATCAGGTTGACTACCTCTAAGTCTTCTTTCCCTGCAAAAGTTCTGTCTATCTTTATACGTTTTATGCTAGCCTATCAGCCCTCATACTAGGTGCACTAGAGGCGAGCGCCGGGGGTCCTGCCCTCGACTGCTGAGCTCATAAGGGCAGGGCTCTATCGGGATCTACTGTGAACCTGAAAGAGTCACATGAACTAGCTCAAGAGCGGAGGCTAAGTGTGTCTGTCTTAGACCGGGGCATAGCAAAGAGCATTAGGTCATGGATCTATTGCTTTCTATAGTATAAGTGAGCGGCCAGTCGCTTTGGTATCAGCTTCTAGGGATCGGGCCCACTGACGGGACTGCCTAATCCTCTGCCCCGGCTTCAGCGACCATATAGATAGAGGAAGCCAGGAGCCGCTTCCGAGTGTATTATAAGGCTCGGCTTGAGACCAGCAACTAGTCTATACCCACCTGGGGGGCGGTGGCTGGGAGAAAGAAAATAAGAAGTCCTGCGCTCACCAGGGGGGGTTCTTTATTATACTTAGCGACGGACAAGCTTAGAAACCGAGGAAAGAGTAGCTGAGCTCTATGGGCTAGTTCAAGGCACTACAGACAATAAAGTGTGTCGAGTTTAACGAATGCCAGGGTTCAGGCAAAGAGGAAGAAACGAATAGAAGATGCTGGTGCCGAGTCCGGTGAATCTTTTTGGGGTCGTTCATGTCTTACGACCGACTTATATAGGCACTAAGATATGCATCCGGCTGTCTCCGATGTCAGTAGATGATGCTGTGTCAGGCTTAATATCAGTCTCAGGTGTCGATTTAGTTGATAATCCGTATTCATACCTCTGTAGTACCCTAGCGAGTAAGCATGTAGTCCACCCCATCACCTGTGAAAGCCGGCAGCTATTGAGTACCTTCGGCGTATAACTTGAACACTCCAAGCCTTGCCTTATCTTATAACTTAATATTACTTAAGGAATGACATATGCACTCTTTCAAGAAGCTCCCCTTGTGCGAATCAAGCTTCCGCCCCAGATGGTCTAGGTTCGAATCCCGGTCTCAGCCCCTACCTTGAACTATTCGATGAGAAAAGAGGGTAGTTCGTGAGCTTATCACACTTAGCTTTCAAATACTAGATGAAGAAGTGCTTAGACCATCATACACTTGATACAACAGTGATGGTTATGAATGAGCCATCCCTCTGTCCTTGATGGACATGCCACACCCCTGATTGTGGGAACTACACCGCCTATTCCTTTTTGAATCCCAACTACCGTCTATTGCCTAGATCCTGACCCGCCGAGCACAAGCCCAAAGAATCCCGACTTCAAGGTTGATACTCCTCTTTGGTTTGGCCCTCTAGAACTCGCAAGGGAATCCCAAACAGAAAGAAAAGGAAGTGAAGTGGTGAATGGGCGATGCAAGAAGTGAGGAGCAACGGATATTATATTATAGTGAGCCCTCAACGAGATGCGAGCTCAGAACTCGGGAGGCTAATCGAAACCCTGTCTCCCTAGCCTTGCGTGCACGGAAAGTGTGCCGGGGCGAATCTATCTGCTAATCTTAGGTGCACTATGGTTGCTTTGACTATAATAGAATGGAGGTGTTCGATTCATTAGTCATTAGAGGGCTCTACTTGAAGTCGACCCAAACTACTATATAGGGAATGAAAAGCAGTATGCGAAAGGGCTAGAAGGGGAGGGGGCAATCAAGAGCTGCAGGCATAGCTACCCCACGTAGGGGTTAGAGTAGAGAGTGGACAAAACTCACTCTTAGAGCCGCTCTCCGGTCTTCTTCTTTTCCTATAAAGTAGGAAAGAATGGCTTGACTTGACTCTTCTTTTGGAAGATCAAAAATGAATGGGATTGGAGCGTGAGTGAATCGTAGCGTAGCGTAGTTGTAGCGCATTGAACTCGAGGACTTGTGGGAGCGCAGTGAAAGTGAAGCTATTCCTGGTTGGAGGAATGAAGCTATTTATCTTCGTTCCAACTTCTCTATACCCATCTATTTCACCACCCAACGACGTGGTGCTTGTTGCTTGAGCGTGGGGCTTGAGCCTGGCTTGAGCGTGGATCAGAATCGTGAAGACGTAGAAGCTTCATTCTTGAGTCCAGATGAAGGAAGGAGTGCAACTTTATACTTTCTTTATGTGTGACCGAATACTTTGAACTTATGGACTGAAAGCTAGGACTGCTAGGTATGATGGGATATCCGATTCCCCACCTTAATAGTACCCGTCTGATCCACCTATTTAATAGTACCCATCCGAGATAAGGCTTACTAAACCCTAGATATAGATATCCGTGCTCCAGCTAGTGCTTGCTTACGTCGTTTCGTTTCACTCGTTCATTAGAGACCCACCGTCCCTTCAATCTTAGAAGGCGAGAGAACTCTCGGTTCCTCGGACTCGGACCCACCTCTGAATCTGAAGGCTACATGGGAGGGACGGGATTTGAACCGGAGATATGAGACATCACACCTGAGATCTGAGATATGATGAGATAAGATGCAGCAAGAGAAGAGAAGCAGCGAAGTCAATAGCGACCAACTGATTAGTATAGTTCCCGAGCTAGATATGGGATGGCATTCCAAGGATTTGCACTAAGCTACTTACTAAACCTGGGCAGGGAGTGAAAGTCCAAGCAACAAACTACTAAACCTGGAACGACTATAGTAGGGATCAGTCGTAAAGGAGGGTCTCTTTTGAGTGCAACGACTCCAAGGGGGAAGCAAGCCGGTCTCGCACCTTACTTATTATTTAAGATCAGAGAGAAGCCTTCGATTCACTGAGTTCCACCATTAAATTAAACCAGCAGATTCATATTCATTGGATTATCTCGCCATCGATCAGGAGTTCGTGCGACAATAACTTTCGATCAATCATATGGCCCTAGGACTGGGCTTGATTGAGACCCGTTCATCGCTGCATCGGATCGGATAAGTGGACTTGGAAAATGACTGGCAAATTACTGGCATAGCTGTGTCCTGGAACGAGCTTTGCAGGAACAAGCGGCAGCAGGAAAGAGCTATTTTAAGCTCAAGCCCACTTCTTAGTGAATCTAGTGTCTATGTCTAGTGAATCTGGTGTGGTGTCTGATACCACTGATTTCTTTAATAATGAATCTGGAGAGTGAGACCACTTCTTGAATAATATGCGAGGATAGCTCAGAAGTAAACTATATACTACGAATTCAATGAGCAGTTTCGAGTTTGATCCTCATGGGAATGAATCTGGAGACGGAGATTAAGTATTGCTCTTTTTTGATGTCTGTTCTGTATCCTCTCCCCTATCAGTAGTAGCGCCTGCCTTAAGTTAAGATAAGATGAGTAGCCTTCACCAGAAGTTCTGATAAGATGAGTGAGTAGCCTTCACCTCCTTCCTCTGCTTTAGCTGCTTTCTTTAGCTGCTCGCTTGGTCTGCTCTGCGTAGTCTGAGTCTTCGCTCTAACTTCTTTAGCATTGTTTGTTTGTGAACCACTTTAGATGGAATGACGCTCCTTTAAGTCAACTCCTGTTGTTTGTTCTTCAATCATGATTATTGAACGCAGATGAACACATGGCTAATCACTTCTGTTGTTCGTCAATCGTGATTTACAAACATGGCTTGTTTTGTCTCAAAGCTTAGCACAGAAGGTCGCCTATAATGAGAGCAATGCACCACTATTTAGCCAGCCCATAATGAGAGCAATGACCACTGCCTATAATGAGAGCAACGCACCTTAAGCCTTTGACAGATGAGATGAATACATGCCTTCGCGAATGCTACTTCCTTCCACTTATGCACTATTTCTGAGGCTCCGAGAGCACCAACCAGAGGAAGCTATCGCCGTCAAGCCTCAAAGCCAACCCTGGCCCTTGACCTACTACTACTCTACTATACTATTTAGCGATTTACTATTTAGCCCTTGCACCGTCGTAGCTGCTCTCCAACTCTACTCTATTCGCCATCCATTCTGATCTTCTTTATTTCTTTTGGGCTCATGTCTCCCGACCATTATCAGTACTATTAGATTAGCAAGACGATTCTACATATCGAGTTATGACTGGGATAACGAAGGTCCCCCTCTGGCCTCTCGTCAAGTAGGCCATCGCGTCGGGCAGATCCAGACTCTTCCGCTCCGCCGCTCCTGTGAAACCGAGTACGGGAAGAGTAGAAGTGGGAAGTAATGAAGTGAGTGACTATGAGCAGCGATAAGTCCGGTTCTACAGGAATAGGAAAGGAATGAGGAGCCCACCTATAAAGACTTTATTATAGTAATGGGACCAGTGAACCAGATATAGCTATAGCCAGCCTCACGCACTAACCTAGCTCGGACAGCCGGGACTGAGAGTGGAAGGGATGAAAAGGGCGAAGAACCGTAGGGAGCCTATCCTACGTCAGTGTCTAGCACTAATTAGAATTCTCACTCGTGCCCCCTCCCTCTAGCTATTGCTAGAGCTCTATTATACCCTATAGCTCCACTATTTTATACCTTTTTTTTGCGTGAGAAGTAAAGTATACTCAGTAAGTGCTTTCAATTCCCTCCGCAAGAGTAGTTCATGGAATTCTAAACATGATCTAGAGCAAGAGGTTCTAAATGAATGGTAGACCCTGGACTCTTGAACTTAGCTCTCACTCTTCGCTTTAGTAGTCAGATCCAAGTCGAACCCCCCAAGTGGATACTCGCCAGACTCGAACTGACACAGGCATTACAAAACGGAATGAGCCTAGACTCCATTCAAAAAGGAGTCGATTTAGTGACGCAAGATCGAGAATGAGACTCTTCCAAGATAGAATCAAGATCAAAGGGGGGGACAACCAGAATAAAAGAGTGGATGGCTAACTTAATAGAATCTAGTCCGTTGTAGACGGAAGGAGAAGGCAACTAAGGCCTAGACTACCGCGTCGTTCTTACTCGCTCCTTTGAGTCTCACCCATCAGTGTCTTCCCTCCTGCATTGCGCCATCCACTCTAGCGCATGCGCTCTCACTATTGAATATCTTCTCCTTTCTCTCTTATTTCATCGAGTTCATATTCTCAGCTAATTATAATTCGAATATGTAGTGACTGGACTGATTTATAAGTAAGCCATCCACTCCACAGCAAGAGACACCATTGAGTCTGCCCATCTCCTCTTTCCTCTCGCTGTAGCTCGAGCTTTTTATCTTTCCTTGAAGTCGAACACTTTTCATATTTGTCCCTTTTAGCAAGTTCAGATCAAAAGTGGAATTGCAATGAACTGGAATAGAGCCTTCGAGAGGGGGAGTCCTTCTTTTGTGTTGTTTTGTTTAAGACGACTGAGGGACTCTTTATTGGAAGGGCTCGAGCGTAAGCGAGAGAGAGGAGCATCAGAACTCTAATAAAGAATCAAGGCCAAGTGGGTTAAATAATTGCGAAAAGGGGGAGGGCCCGGGGCTAGCACGGGTTTTGCTGAACGAAGCTGACGAAGATCGTGTGAGGACTCAATGATTCGCTCTCATGTGAGTGCGGCGCTACCATAAGTGGTATAGTACCCTCGCATAGCCCACTATGCGGTGGAGCCGTACTATACTTCTTTCCCACTTTTTAAAAGAAAGCAACTGAGCTCCTCGTTCTAATTAACTAAGTTGAAAGAATCATACTCCGATGGTCCAAATCCTACCTGACTAGATGCGAGTGATGCTTTTGTATAGCAAGAACTGAACTATAGCGTGGAATAGAGGCTAGGTCAAGGAGTCCTCGATCCGTGGGGGCACTCCTCTTTATTGAGTCTCATAGATGAGACATTCCGTAATGTAATAAACACTTTTTTCCCTGAGCCACAGCCCACGTCTGAAGTACTTGTCGTCTTTGACAGCCAGAATGCAGGGTCTAGCATGGTCTAGCATGGTTCATGGTCTAAGTTAGAAAGGTGAGGAGCTCATTAGAACTTCTTTGAGACGCGGATGGGGGCTCGCGTATAATTTAGGGCAAATGACTGATATAGACGAGTGAAAGAACTAAGGGAGCTATCTGCGGTCTTGCCTATTCACTACTCTTGCTGCTTATAACCAAAATCAGTTTCTCTAAACAGAAATGAAATAGATGGTGGGAAGAAATTCCATTATCAATTAGGTTCCCTTGTCCCGAATTTGAATTCATTTAAAAGAATTTCCATTATGAGAGTCGCATGTGTTAATCATCTTACTCAGTATGTATCTTCTCCCGTAAAAGAGTTAACGAATGAAGTCGTAAGGATCTCCTACAGAAAAAAAGGTGTTTTATATACAAATCTCACCGCAGCTGAGCCTGAGATTGATTTATTGATTTTGCCTCGAGGTACCTTCCACTCATTCCCTTTCCTAACAGAAAGAGGGGAGCTCCGTTCTCCTCCCTCGGACCTACATTATATGAAATAGTACATAATCCCTCTTTAGTGAATGGTTCCAAAGCTCACAAGTGCTTTTCCTTTTCCTCGCTAACTACGATTCTCTTTGATCTGATTCTGATATGAAGTAGCAAACAAATCTCCTATTATACTCATTACTCATTGAGTCCCTCTAGCTAGTTGCTCATGCCAAAGCCATTAACTCCACCCTGAGACTGGCCCCTCTCGCGTACCCGAGCTCCCCCTTAGACTTGACTTTACCCATCCAATTCTAGTCTGACGTGAATGATGGCTATGGCTACTCAAAATGTATACTGGTCATTCGCCTCTCCGTAGTGAATGGACGACATGAAAAACGTAGAAGGATCCGCGCGAATGAAAAAATCGGATGCTACAATAAAGAAGGAGAATGGGACCCTGGAAGTTCAGTTTAAATAATCATTCAGTGGGGGAAGTTTTCCTTATAGGAGCGAAGCCCATAACTCCATTCTCTGACTCTCATTAGTAGTCAACAAGACTGAATTTGCGATCATCTCCTTAGTAAGTTGAGCTCTTTTATATCCTCAAAAGATTACGTGAATGGACGAGAGCCATTCACTCCACCCTGAGAGTGGGAAAGAACCCTTCTTTATGGTCGAGCTACCCATGGGCCCTCTCGCTTTCGCTCTCGCACGTAGCTATCGCTCGTCCCTATGGCTCTCACGTGTGAAATAGAAGACCAGACTTTACTTTCGCTTATCATATAGAGAGAGTAGTGCTATTCTACTCTTGATCTACCCCTAGTTGTCTCTTTCTAGCCTATCTGACCCCTAAGCTTTTATAGTGAGAACTCATACGTCATTCTGAACCCTCATGAATGTCCTCAAAGAGAAGGGTAGAGCTCTCAATCTCACTATATAAGAATGCTCTTCATAATTGAATCGTTCGGGTAGGCAGATCAGAAAGACAAGAAACCCGGGCGGAGTGGACGTCTGGCTCAGACGCAAGTCTGGCTCGGAACTCCTGGCTTTGTCTATTCAAGAAGTAGGTTGGTTTTGGAGGAAGCCCGGGCGTGCGCGAAGTCTCTTCAAGATGGAAAGGTTCCACTTAAATAAGAATGAGTTGAGGGAGGGTCGGCTCCGTCTTCGGAAAGCACTAAAGGAAGGTAAGGTGCTCCAAAGCATAGGCAGAGCACAGTGGGTAGGCTTCTGGTCGATCAGACGAGTCGGTTTAGAAGCGCAGGGCAAAGTAGAGCTACGCAAAATCTTTGCAATCCTACGGCCCCCCACTCCTAGGTGCGATGACCGGTGCCGAAGAAGAAGGATGGTGCCTCGGATCTCCCTATTGTCATAGGGTGCCTCGGACCCGTTGTGCTCTTTGTTGCTTGCCTTCTCTAGGATTGATTCTCCCCACGGAGCGGGACTGACTATATTAGCTCAGTTTCTTAAGAAGTCTTTACCGAATTTAGTAACGGAGGAGGCGAACGAGAGACTACTCGCTCAAGTAGAGATGCGGTATAAGGGAGGAGCAAGCGCTAATGATAGGTGCGATCAGGGCCTACTAAAGAGGGTTGAAGTAGTGGTCTTGCAATAGAGCAATAGTAGGAAGGAGCGCTAGCTTGCTTGCTCGACGGCCTCCCCAGGCTACCTCGCTTCCAAACTAATTTCATGCTCATGCGAAGGCAGGCGCGTAGCGGCTCAGAGGGGAGCGACCGCAGAGGGTGAGTGAAAAGGCTTCTAGTTCAATCAGTGCCTGGGGCTCGGTGAAAAGAAGGACTGGAAGAAAGAAAGATCGACGATATGGTAGAAGACATGGGAATAATCATAAAGGGAGGCTCCCTCTCATGTCCGTCCTTTCCTCTACGAGCCCTAGTTCAGTCTGTAGTTTCGTTCGTTCCTTGAACTTTAACTCCGCCTCCTTGAACTATCTATGACAGGGATTGCGTGAGTCACGATAAAAGATTCTTAAAGGTCCCCGCCTTTGACTGAGTTGAGGTGGGAACTCTACCACGTCGCTAATCGCTCGTACCTTGTGTTTGGATAAGCAGCTATGTCTACTAAGCGCTCTGTCATGCCAAGTCGAGTCAGGGCTTTGGGTAGGGCACGGAGATCTACCTTCATACAAGAGATCAAGCAATCAGAATAGATCATCAAATTGAGAGAGCTAAGTGGAGATCGACCTCTCGAAGGTTCAATTCCAAATTTCCGTAAAGAACCTGAGAAGTTGCTGAATGAAGCTGAGTGGAGATGGAAAAAAGAGCAAATATAAGTAGCAGCCAGTGTGAATGGTTTGACTTACAGAAGGCGAGCAAGGGTGTCCCGGAAAGCAGTGCTCAGAAATCATAGATCTTTCTATCTAGCTCTGGGAGCCCTGAGAGGTGTGAGTCCAGGTCGGGGGAAGGGAACGGAACGCAGCAGCACATCAATCATTCATTCATCAATCAAGAGAGCTCGTGCAGACAGACGGGCTCGTGCAACGTGGAAGAGAACTGCAAAAGGGCTGAGGGCTTCATAGCGGCAGTCAGTGGCAAGTGCAGCGGAGTGAACGTAGCTCCTAGGCATGTCCCTGGCAGAGTCAAAGGAAAGACGAACCTGAGTTGGGGCTTCGTTGAGCGACAGCGTGATCTCCAGAACAAGAGTCCTCGGGCCTCGAAATCTTTGCAACAACTCAGGAATACGGAGTGGTCAGACTTACTTGAGTTATATATCTTAGTTTAGAGCCTAATAAGTCATTCCACGTAGTATGGTTTGCTTTGATTGAAGTCGCTTCTCTTTGCAATCAGTTAAGCAAACAGCGGCAGAGAAGGCTGAGTGAAAGGGTTCACGAAGAAAGGAAAGCCCGAGCTAGACTAATCGTAGGGCTAATGACACATGAGCGAATGAGTTAGAGCCCACCGCTTAAAGAGAGGCTGAGTTCCCGTCCCTGGCTGCGAGAGAAGGACCGGGATCTGGGGTACTCGAAAAGTTGCGCAGCGGAAGCGAACGAAGGTCAGACCCGTCGGTTCATGCCACCAATGAGACTCGGAGGTGAGTTGAGGTCGGTACGGCAGCGCTGAACTAAAGCGAAGCGGATCTGACAGACAAAAGAAAAGAAGCAGGTGCGGAGCGACAAGTGAAGCTATGCGATCCCAGGCTCCGGACAAGTCTGAGTCCCATCCAGCCCAGCCCATCCGATGAGGGCTTCACAAAAGAGCTATCGGAACACACAGCACCTTCCGGTTCGATGAGAAAAAGGAACCTTAGAGAGAAGCCTCAAATGGTCAAGCTGTCCCGGGCAGTTCATATGAGGTCCGGAGCTAGACCAGAGCCCAAGCAAGGTAGGCTAGACCAGCCTGTGAGGGCGAGCCCAGCCCACGAAGCGGAAGAGCAGCAGTTCGAAGGGGACGGGTGCGATGGGAAGAGAAGGAGCGACCCGGGTTCCAAGAATCAGACTCTCCTCAGTCGGTCGGTCAGTGCCTGAGATCCAATTAGTCGCCGCTCTTCCGGTCGGGTAGAGGCAGCCCACAGAGCGGTAGAGTAGATCAGGCAGGTTCGGTTCAATTCCCGAAGATAGTGTGTTTGCTTTGAAGTCGCTTCTCTTTGCCATCCTTATGGAATCATTCTCTTCTCTCTTAGCATCAGTTGACTCCTTCTCGGGTCTCTCAAGGGAGGAGAGGCAGAGAGGACGACCCCCACTACGCGGTGCTTTGATTTGATATGGTGCTCGGGCAGAGTCAAGCGACAGCGCGATCTCTGCAATCCACACTTTGACTGTCCCACAGGCGGAGGACAGGGGGGGGAAGAAAGAAAGAAAGACAGAGCAGAGGACCTGGCGTAGCAGACGAATCACGCATACCTATCAAAAGCTAGATCACACTAGCATAAGCGAAGGCAGGCAGGGTCTTATCTTAATTACAATTAGAAGAGTGAGGGTAGTCTCCGTTCCTTGGCTGCGTCCAAGATGATAGGTCAGATAGTACAGGCTCTGTTCGACCAGACAAGGCGCGTAGCGGAGCTCAGATTGAGTTTTGCTATATAATAGTGCCTATCTATCTCTCTCTGATAAGTTTGTCTCTCTTCTGCAGTTGATTCGCTTAGCATGTAGCTTCGTAAGAGATGGTAGGCCTGTTGAGTGCTTCGTGCCGGTTCTCCACTTCTCCCACCCAAGGTCTAGCCTTGCATGCCTCTGCTCTGCTCAAGTCCTCTTCTTTCCAGACTCGAGGTCGGGGGACGGTCACACGAGGGCAGAGATTAAGATCAGCCGACAAGAGATTCGTTAAAGTCAGGCGACCAAAGGGAGGTGAGGGGAGTCGGAGTGGAATGGAAGGCTCAGTTGTCTTTTTATAAGAGATTTGTTGGAAAGTGATTGCAAAGATCGCACTGTCGTTTTTCAGCGGGATGCCCAGATTGCGCTTCGCTTAACTGGGCCCGGTGAGAAGGCTCAGTTCATTCAAGGTTTAGTGAGATGAGTGGGGCACGGCTCAGTCTTTTGTTCTAATATAAGAGTGAAGTTCAGTAGAATCATTCTTGTTATCTAATATGACTGGATAAGTAGTTAAGCAAGTAGAAGAGTCTCAGATAGGCGAGCCAGACTAGTGGGGCATCTTGCAAAAACTCTCACATCGCTCAATGCTTAACACATGCTTGTCGAAGATCGAACAGAGAAAACCCTCCCTTGCAAGAAAAATGCCCCCACATACATAGAAAGAAGAATAAAAGAGCAGACTCATCTGCAGACTCATCCGCAGAGGACTCGGGAAAGGCAAGCAAAGAGAGGAACATGAATCCAATGAAAGCTATAAACAGGAGAGATTAAATTGAGTGAACCTATACCTATATAAGGAAGAATGAAAGCTTCTCTTCTCTCTCTAGCAAATCCAATGATCTCTCTTCAAGCTTCTCTCTCTAGCGCATCTCTATAGCAATTAGCCTCGCTGACCGAACTCCAGCCTATCGTAGGTGAACTCAAGTTGGCTCTGACTCGCCTGTCTCATCTTTTCTTGATGACTTTACTTTCTTTACTATTACTAGAGGTCTTGACTTGTGTTGAGTTGAACTGGACGTCAGGCTCTGCTGCGTTGCGCTTCGCTAGGGAGCTCTCTGCCACGTTGCGCTTCACTTGCCTGGTCCGACACTCGCCTGTCTCTGATTGCTTTCTGCCCTCTGACTCATACGCTTCTGTCTGAATGGGCAAAGTTGAGGACGAGGGGAACGCAGAGAAGAAAGAATAGGACTCGGAGGCAAGGAACCCGGGCTTTGATTCAATGCGAAACGAAGGACAAGGGATGCGAGCACTCAACTGATGCCTACGAAGCAAAAAATGGAAGAGAGCGAGGAAAGACTCGTCTAATACTCGGCTCAGCAAATAAGAGAATGGGTTGACCGGGCTCATTGAATTGAATATGGATAAAGATAAAGGAAGGAAAGGAATAGATATAATATATGAATAGAATAGAGCTCCTGAGACCAAACTCAGGAATGAATGTTAGAGCCTACTCTTGGATGACGTTCAGAGAGCCAAGCCAAGTTCATGATGCTTAGAGGCTGGTTCGCGAGGGCAATCACACTCAATTAGGTTTAGGTGCTCTGGGATAGGTTCTTCGAGATGAGGGAGGGGATGAGAGGAAGGGCAAATCAAATGAGAGCTATGCGAGCAGAGTCGCAAAGTTGAGCTAAGATAAGAGCGACAGCTAAATAAAATAAAATCATAAATTGAAGCAATCCTTTTCAAAGCAATACCTATCTTTCCCTTCCTTTGCAATCAAAGCGGAGGCGGGTCATGGTCGTCAGCGAACTGAGTGGTTGAGAAGGCTGAGTTCAAAGCAAGTCGGGATACCAAAGACAACGAGATCATCTTCGGTGCGGAGCGGTGGAGAGGCGGTCGGTCAGGTCAAATGAGAGGTTTGGAGTCGAATCTCTGCAGTCTTGTGCACTCCCATAATCAGCGAGACATTCAATTCAACGAGACATTCAAGATACGCAAGACAGGCCGTGAGGAGTATGCCAGCGAGACATGAATGATACGCGATACATTCTATATATATATAGAAAGATGTCCCAGCCAGACCTATTAAGGAAGCGACAGCTGGCAAAGTTGAGCTATGCGAAATCAATCCAACTCAGGTTGAAGAAGGAGAGGAATTGGTCGGTGCTGGTCTGACGAGGGTGGGCAAGGCTACGTGTGGCAGAAGCCTTCGCGGAATCGGAATGTGTCAGTCGAAGATCCAAAGAAGAGAGCCCAGACCGCGTACTCATTCAAAGAAAGAAAAGAGCGCTCACTTCCAGAAGAAAAGGTAGTAGATTGCGAAGAAAAGAAAAGTTAGTGGATTCCGAATCTTCGTTAGTGGATTCCGATTGCTCCCTATAGAAATAGAAAGAATAAGTTCTTGCCGCGTCGTTATCACACCGCAGCAACTTACTTAAAGATAAATTGAATGGTATTCAAAACTACGACAGATCTTTGAATTCACTCTACCCCTCCAGCAGAACCGGAAGAAAGAAGGATGATTATTCTTTATCCATGCAGGAAGGAAGATTGATATTTTGAAAACAGTAGTGATTCTTTCCAGTACTACATCTCGAGGGCCAGAAAGGAGGGACTCTCAATGTCCCGTTCAGTTCAGGGTCAAATAGTAGAATAGAAGGCTCTAGTAGATAATGGATACATGTCTTTCCTTTGACGGGCTGGATGGATTTCTTTCCCCATAGAATAGGCTTTCCTGGTTTTTATTTTGAATACTATTCTTTGGCGCACTTTTTAAAAAAACGAAACTAGGTTACTTTCAAATCTACCTTGGAGGTCTTTGGGGTTGGCTCAAAGTAAGTACAACTACGCGTCTAATCAGCCGCCTCCTTTTGGCTTTAAAGTAGGGGAGTTGTCTTCCTAGGGCTTGAAGTGGATTGATATCCTGAACCTGAAACGACTCCTTAGGTACATATGTAATCTTCGCCATCTAAAAAATCTCTATTATAGTTGATTCCATACGAGGAGATTTTCCTTTCAAGTCTAAAGAATAGTCATCCGCTGGGTCAGCAACTACACTGAGCGGAGGAGACTAGCAGTTCTCCCAATAGTAGTCGTCCCTGTCCCCTTTATCCTTCCCATGTTATGGATCTTTCCATGGTTATGGTTTGCTATCCATCCGCCTTTGAACCCTGAGGTGACCGATCAAAATAGCCCATACGAGCGTAAGAGCTCACTTTAGTTCAAAACGATATGTTATACCAATCCCCTTACTCAAGAGCGTAAGGATCAAAACGAGTAAGAGGGCCTGGCCTATCCTTATACTAGAAAGAGTCTTCGAATAGAAGAATAGTTCGGTGAATCTCGAGGTACGAGCGATAGCGACGTGTCTGGGATCCAACTCAAAGACTCTTTATTAAGGAAGAACAAAAGCAACTGGAAAGCACTAATGTTATTTATAAGCAGGTGCCCCTTCGGTGCCCTCCTGCTCAAGTTCAAACGTTATGGAAGCTATGCTGCTAAGCTATAATTTCAAAAGAAAGTGAAAGAAATGGGGGATAGGTTTAGTTTTGCCTACCACAAAACAAAGAATGGGAAGAGCCTGAAAAAGGCATGGGAGTAGATGGGCATTGCTTGGGCTTAAGTAAAGACTGGCTACCTCGTCGATGAATCCCCCTATTCAAAACATACCCATGTTTGGCGTATTGGCCTGTAAGTCACGACCTTTTCCAACCAAACCATGGTTTTCGAAGGAACACACTCTACGACGCAGCAGTTCCACCGATTAACCTCAGCACCTGCACTCCCCGTTGATAATTTACTGTTTAAGCTCCCTACTTCGAGAAAGAATCAAAGTGTGAGAAGGCTGAGACTGAATGGCGCCCCGAACCCGTTGCTGAAAGAGTTCAATCTCTTCCCGTAGCTTTTGGCGTAGTACCTATTATTCCAGGTGCTTCAATTGTTCTTTCATCTGGGCATATTCATATATCTGAATGATGGTATGTAGAGAAGAGAATAAATAGAATATAGAATGGTATATAGTATATAATGATCATTCCTATATTTGATAAGACTGTGTTCTTGAATTCCAGTTGATCGAGAAAGCGGAGCCCCTTAGATCTGACTATTAAGTATTTGCTTCGCTGTGGATTTATGTATTTACATCTCCCAGCCTAGTACTTAGTATTAGTAAGTGCTCCGGCTGCCTAAGATCTTGAATGAAAGCTCATTCGTTAACTGGATAAGAAGTGTATTTTCTTCTATATGCTTAACACATGGATCAATAAGAGGTTCAATTTTAATGTCAGAAGTGCATCTCAAGCGTACTTCTTCGACTGCAGTTTCGGTGATCCTTTCTCTCGAACGGGGCACAAGCGTAAGGGAAGAATTATTTAATAGCCTAAAATCTGCCTATCATATCTTCCTTTACTTGCTTTCCTTCCAACCGATCAAGCCCACGTAGCGGTACCCAAACCCGGCTGCAGAGGGTGAAGCCACAAAAGAAAGATGTGATTAGAACGGCTCAACGAAAACTCCTAGACCACGACTGAGCTATGGAATAGCATCCCACGTCTTCCACTCTTCTCTTACCTAACACAGACTAGAATAGGAAGGATGGGTAACCCGTGCCACTCGAGAGCGAGCCGGCTGGGGTTAAAAGGAATCTAATTTGTAGGGGCGACGCTAAGACGCGGATAAGGGCCCAGGAGCCAGCAGGAAAGGACTGCGGTAGGGCTTCCCATAAGCTAGGTTCCAAAGACGGCCCACTCCACTTGAATCTGAATTTAACTGATTCACTTCGCTCCATTAAATTCATTGTCAGAAATGGGCACTTCTCCTACAGTTCTTTAAACAGTGTAAGAAAAAGGAACGAGCACTGCGACGTCTTACACTTCTTTAGTTGAACCCATGAAATGGTACTACTTTATCCACTACTTTAGATAAGGGAAGCGAATGGAGGCGACACGGGCCATAAAGAGCTTTATAAAGCTCGTCGTTCAAAGATTCTTCTGACTATATCTGACTACGACCTTGATATCTGGTGGTCGGGTCTGACCTCGGATGGGCTAAGCTCTTCGTAAAGCGCGGCAGAGAGCAGACCATATTGACTCCGTAGCTTGGAGCGAAGTCGAAGTGAATCTAAATTTCGTCACTGTCTAAAGCTCCTTGAAGTGAGGTCCTCATACCTTTACTAAAAGAGTGAGAATGGAACTACTTAGTGTCTTTCTCATTGCTATCTCCATCTTTCTCGTAGTCTCCAAGTAGTTCACTGTTCAAGTTGCTAAAGTGTTGTAGGAGTCAAGCTAGTTGAACGGTCTTCATGGCTCATAGGAAGGGCTCTAGCCCAAGGGAGAATTAAAGGGAGTAGTGGGAGGGAAAGGTTAATAATCATAAAGAGGGACATGCCTATCTTATCTATAAAGAGAAAGGTTGGTTCGCTTTCATTTAATCTTTGCCCCCATACCAAGTCGAATGAAAAGAATGATAGGGCGGATCAACTCAACATTGGTTCGCACTCCCTCCTCTCTCTCTTGCCCACTGAGCTTGGCTTGGAAGTTCAAAATCAAATGCATATCACATCACGTCCACTCTTAAGAGGATAGTTCATGTTTCTTATAATTCTCCTGTGCCATCTGTGTACGAGCTCCTTTCTCCCACTCTCGTGTCCAATGTTTCGTCTAGGCACAGTGCTTATTTCAGAGTACGGAGGAGTTCATCATGGGTTCGCATCCTCTTATGCCCATTATGAACCCACTGATTCTGTAACATCGTGAAAGAGCTATCTTCTCCGGAGTGAATCGTAAAGAGCTCCATTCGCTGGACTTGGGGCGTAGCGCTTTCATTTCTTTCTGGAGAGCGTCCAGTGTATGCTTGCCATGGTTCTAGCGCTTCTTGAGGTAAGGGCGCCATATGGTCTAGTTGCTAATTCTGGGCGACTGGGACGGTGTGGCTTAGTTTAGTTAAGTAGAAGAGCAATCACTGAACTCAAGAGAGGACCGAGCGATTCACTGCGTTCCAAAGGGAGGAGTCTCCATTACTGGGTGGAAGGAGGTGGAATGAGTCTTTCCTTCTTTCTTTTCTGGCGTGGCTATACTTCATGTCGAAGATGCTATATGGTTAGCCTCCACTGGCGGACTGAGTTCATTCCTGGTCTAGGCTAGCGGGGCATATACTTTGTCATTGTGCAATTTGCGGTAGTACGGTTCTAGCTGCTATGGATATCTAGCTGTTCTGTCGGCACTTAGGATAGTCTGGTTCTAGCTGCTGTCTTTGTTGGCACTTATCACTACTTCTCATTCTATTCTTTCTGCAAGTCCGAGGAGGGGGAATTGCTACTATTCTATTGGTTGAGCGGTCTTTCTTGAATGCCGTCCCCGGTTAGCTGTCTTCCTTTCCTACTTTTGCTTTCTCTTGCCCGTGCGTGGAAGAAGTGGATTAGCTATGCGGAGGAGGTTCAGGTCATAGGCTTGCCTAGTCTGCTAGGTTAATGCCCATTCGCGAGCCAACATTAGCTTATTATAGATAGATGGAGTTGGGTATAGTCAGATCCAAGCTTTCTGCGGAAGTCTCCAAGAGCGGAATGAGCTTCCCATAGATCAAGTTTGAGATCAAGTTTACTTGGGGCGTAGCGAAAAATCAAGTTCATGGGTCTACATCCGGTCTATCAGACCGGTCTATCAGAAAGAAATTAATGTTGAAGTCTTCCTTAGCCCACTAACCATCTTCGTAGGAGTTCATCAAAGGTTCGAATCCAATTATGCCCCACCCACTTACTATGGATTTCTTCTTTTACGTCGCGGGCTTTGGCTTAGCCCCCACTTTCTGGGATCTAATCTTTACGTCGCTGTGAAAGTCAAGCTTACCTCGCTTTTCCATTCACTCCGCCCAGATGAGCTGCTTCGGATGGACATAGTATAGGAGGTCTCAAGTTCGTTCCAGGGCCAAAATAAAATAAAGATGTTCGTCCCCATCTGCCGGGAGTGAAGATCCTTCTTCTATATTATATTATAAGGAAGATCTGTCGTAGTTTCGTAGCCATGAAGGACGTAGGTACGAAGAATCAGAGACTCTAGCTCTTCTTCGCGCTTCCACTAACCAACCCGAACCTAAGGTCGAGTCTGGCCTGACGTTTCAGTTAGTTGGACAGGACTCGAATCCTGCTCATGCTACAAGTGCCGTCAAGAGGACTACCCGCTCTTTGCTAATCCAATCTATTGTATTATACTGACTCCTGGCACGGGTGAAGAATACTTATATGCCCTCGTAGGAGAAAGAAGTCCCAAATGGCATGAGAAGCTCTCGTCGCTTACTTATAAATCCTCAGAATCAGGTGATGGCTATGAAGCGGTTGAGCCCATCTCGTGGGAAGGGCGAGGCAGAGTGAGAGGTCAGTGCCAACCTACAAGGCACCCATTTCTACTAGTTATAGGTGCTCAACTCACTAAGGCGGAACTAAAGAAAAGCGCTCTCACGAAGAACTTAGCACATCCCTCCTTTAAGTGTACTCGATTCTTCCAATATCTGCTTTCTTTTCTCACTTCACGTTCCAGAATGACTTCAATCCCAGTAGTGAATCGTTAAAAGCTTCTGATAACTATACTATATCTGACTACGACACTTGACTGCTTAATGAGTCGTTAAAAGCTTGGATGCCCACCTGTACCCACCCCCCTACTGGTCGGGCGACACTTCTTACTTACTATATTCTGATTAACTTCGCTCCAAAGGTTGGCTCGCTCATGGGCCAAAAGAAAGACGACGCATTCAGAGCCCACTGACCTTGACCCACACACAGCCCTGGTAGGGTCTTACCTCGCTCCAACTACCCTATACCCACCCTCAGCCCTCGCAACAACTACGTTCCAGCTCCAAAGTGTCGCAATTTAACGAAGTTGGAACTGTAACGGAGTGGGAAAGTCAATAGTTCCAGGCACCCTACTCTTGAATCAACTGTCGATCCAGATTAATAAGCAAAAGCAGAGCAGTATTCGGATGGGACTCTACTCTACTGAAAAGAAAAGCAAGTGTGCCCGTCGGGTCTGGTCTTTATGGTCTGACTCGGGAGAATGAGGAGCGGCAGGGCCTCTTGTAAAGGGAATCAGGGCTAGAATGGAAAGAAGCCCTGAGTTATAAATTCAATGTAGATGAGCAAAAAGAGACCTGAAAGTCGTAGCTCGAGGATAGTTGAGGTAGGTAGTCCGAGCTCTTATTGTAGAAAGAAAGGGAGTTCGTGGAATTTTGTATAAAGACCTAATCATGCAATCAAGTATCAGGCAGCCGGGTGGGGTTTATTTAGTGCCGATAGAGTGGAGGTCTTAGTCGATTCCGAAACTGAGACCGGGGCTTCCCAATTTCTTTCTCTGGAGAGGGTCTCATATAAGGGCGAACTTCTCTGTTCTTGCACGCGCTGCCACTAACCTATGTGACTCACCGGAAGCAGAGCTGGTTCGATTCAGGACTTCCGTCTGCTAATGAAGAAATGAATGACCTTGCCGATGGAGAAAGATAAGGAGAACAAGCCGAAACGAGATTAGAGCTTGAAAGGGCACTTTTACCTGATTTCTCTCCTTTATCAGAGCCTGAAACTTCCCCACTGGTTTGAACTTGATCCGCTTCTGTTCTGGGAGAACCGGGTTATCCGAGCCAGTAGATCAGACTAGGATCCGCATCCACATCTGCTAGGGTCGACCGGAAGCCAATCTTCAAGGATTGAGCCTAGAAAAGAACTGAAGCGGGAGGCTAGGATACCTGTAGATTAGATCAAGACCTCCTCGCGTGCCGGCTGCCCAAGTTTAATATTGAACCTATGTGTTCATCTTCCTATTTATATGATGGTTCAATCCCTATCTTTAACTCCCCGGTCCGGCCAATGCCTATGAAACTCTACAAGGGTGTGTACAAGTGAAGATAAATTCATGTTTGAAGACTCAGACCTTCCCTTTCATGCCGGAATGTTTTCAGACCTTCACTTTCATGCCAAAGAGTGACTTCGAGAAGGACGTTGGTCGGGCACCGCTGGCTCCCTAAGCGCGAGAGGGGGCCCCGATCAGGGATAGGTTTAGCTGAATCAAAGAGTGGCTAGTCAGGAACCAAGTGGAAAGCATCCGAGTGACCTCTTCTTCCGGAATCAGGAGTTCGATCTGTTAAACAGCCTAGGAGTTCTGCCCTTTCCGTATCGGGAAGAGATCGGACTCATTCAACTAGCTAATTATAGACTTCACTTTCAATTCATCTTTCAAGTGAAGTTCAGACCGTCTCGTCCAACGTATGCTCTCTGCACTGGTACCTTTCCAATTTTAATAATGTATACGATGGGAGACGTGGTGGGAAAAAGGAGATTGTTTTTTTTAAGGAAGGCTAGGCTTTGAACCATGGGTGGTGTGGATGAATTGAGTACTTCATAGTTAATCACTTTACTCTATTCCTGTTGACTTCATGAGCACAAGGAGCCTAATGGGACTGAAAGCACATGCTACTCTGCGTCGTTATCACTAGCTCTAACGTTCCTATTCGGTGAGGGCTCTGAGTGGGATGGCCTTCCTTCCCCTGCGCTATCATAACTACGGAGACTACTCTACTACTCTTTCCCGTCTTTCCTTCTTTCCCCTGCCTGACTTCTCGTCTTTCATCGGCTCCAATTCGCCGCTGCCAGTGAGGGCCTCCCTAGCTCTCTGCCTCCTCTCTCTCCCCACTCCACTTCTGTCCTCTGCTAGTGAAAGTCGTAGGTGGGTGCCAGATTCATTGCTTGCTGCGATCTCGGATCTAATTGAGTGATTCCGCAACTGGCTTGATGCTTCCCCCACTCTTCTAGGATTGAGCCTAGCCCATACCTTTAACCCGATCCGCTCACCTCTCCAAGCTTAGCTGCTTCTGATTGAATGTTGAGCCAGGGCGGAGGGTGCGATATAGTTATAGTATAGGGCAGCCCAAACTATAATAGATCGGAGTGAGAAAAGTAGGGATTAGCTCCGAATCAACAAGTTCATTAGCTCTGAATGAACAATTCAAACTTCAATCTTTCCGCCAAGGCTGTGAAGGAGTTCATCCGAGCGGGAAACATTCCAATGGAACTAGCGGGGGAAGCATTCCACTAGCGGGAAGCATTCCAATGGAAGCATTCCTATTGGAACGAGCGGGACGGGAAGCATTCCTATTGGAACGAGTGGGATCAAATAGAACTTAGAATGTCCGATGGCTGAGTCCGTACCTATTTGGCTCTTAAATAGTCCGATCTCCTGATTGATGCAGTCTCCGATCTCCTGGCAATTTTCTTTATCCGTGAGAAAGAGAAAGAAGGCTGGCTTGGTCTCGTAGTCAAGGGACAACACAAAGCCATTCCGAACTTAGCTACGCGTAGTGGGTCACCCTAGCCCATCCGATGAACGACGCATTCCTGTCCAAGCAACGAAGCTAGCGAAGCTAAGGCCAGGGAAAGCTAGACTGAACAAGGCCAGGGAAAGCTATTCCAGAGAGGGATGCTTTGTTTAGGAGCGAGTGCAACGTGGGGGTTTGGTTTTAGGGGAAGCTAGTGGCAGGTGAGTTCGGTTAGTGAACAGAGAAGCTATAGCTATGGGAGGATAAGCTAGTGGGCAGAAGTAGGTGCCGAAGCTCACTATGCAGCCATGAACGATTGATCCACGGGTCCAGTCAAGGGTCGATCGAAGGGTCTCTAAGGCAGCCCTGGTCTAGGGTCTCGGGTCTATTAAAGTAGAGGGTAACGTCCCACTAGTCTCGGGTCAAGGGTCGGCGCTCTCACGAGTCATGGGTCGGCACGAGGTCCCTAACGGTAGTGCTCTGCGACGAGGATTGAATTGAATTCTGCATCCCGCCGTCTCTCTCGTCCACTCGATACTTAATAAAGCGGGTGGTTTCTAGGAGGGGCTAAGATAAGAGTTCGTTGAGCTAGCGTCGTAAAGGGTAAGGGTGGGACGAGTGAATTATAGAAATATAAGTAGCCCCACGGAGCGGTGCGGAGCGTCACCATCTTATATGAGCGACCTACCTTGTCGAATGTCGAATATGAGTAGTTAGAAGAAGGAATATGAGGAAGAGGAACCCAAAAGAAGGGGACTGAGGGCTCGGACTGGCTGCTCACCTACCCAATTGTGTGGCCATGCCCGGACGAGAGGCTCTCAAGAACTCAATTTCTGTCCTCGCCGGATGGTCAAGTGAGGCACGTGGCCTTGTGCTGCTTTGACTCTTTCGGAGCGAGCCAACCTCCGTAGCAGTCAAGGTGCGAGACCATTGGATTTCTTTCAATCAAAGAAATTGGATCTCCGAAACCCATATTCTCGCTACCCCTACCCCAGGTGCTAGCTTCGAGTGCAGCTCATAAGGGGGGAGATTCTATTTCATCATTCTGCCGGAGCAGAGTTAGAGGAAGATGGTGCCGAGTCAAGGGTCTGAACCCGTCAAGGTGGCAAGATGAAAGGCCTGGCACGCAAGAAGAAGCCCATTCATACATAGCATAGACTAACGTAGCATCCAGGGGGAGCTGGCGTATAGTCTTTCTTTTCCTTCTTAACCATACTGGCTTTAATTTAAGTATAGTCTTTCTTTTCCTTCTTAACCATAAAGAGAGCTAGGACCCCGGCACTCGGTAGCGCAGCCCCAGTACGGTTTCTTAATTCTATCCTATCTTAGCGAAATAAAGTAAGTAAAGAAATGCATTTATGTCTTTATAGGTTAGGTAAGCCTAGACTCCATGACCGATCGGTCAGATCCTCCTTCTACTGGATCTGAGCCCCCGTCGTCTACTAAGCTCTGTCCCGCTAATGAGACTTGAGATCTCATGCCTCATCAGTGTTAGCGGACTCCTTCAAAAGAATCTATGGAACTGTGAGAGGAGAGCTCGCTACAAGAGTTCAGAGTGGTACTCGCTCGGCCCCTTCCCTCGGAATATGAGGCCCCCCTCTAGGATCTATCAAGAGAATCAAGTCTCAAATTAAGCTTACTGAAGAGTGACTACTTGGAGCCCTCACCCAAGGAGTCAATGGCTAATGACACATTGTATAAAAAGGGGTTTGAATTGAACATAAGAGGCATCCTCCCCATCTGATAGGCCTCTGATTCTTCTTACATAAAAGACAAAAGAAGGTCGATTAATTTGCACCTAGATTAGGCATGAAAAAATGAACTATCTTAATTACTCTCGATCCAGTAGTGAATGATAAAAGTCTAGAGCTATAAGAGAGTCAGACGACCAGTGGAGTTGAAAAAGGGAAGAGCAAGACATGGTGTGAAAGGTGCAGAGCATTCTCTATACGAGTTATGGGTACGAAAGATATTAGTTATTGTCAGAGTGGAGTGGCCAATGAAGATCTTTTCCCATTCTCTTCAGGTCGGGCTAAGGCAGAGCGCCGAGTCCCCGTTACTCTTTTAATAACTCTCCTTGCAGCCTTCTCTTTGAGCTTTCGTAAGTGCACTAAGTACTACAGTGGGTTGGTTCTTCCCTCTTGTCCTTGCTTAGTTCGGTCCGGATCCATGGTAGTGAGCTGTCAATGCAATTCTTTCTTGAAGGTCGAAAGGAAAAAGACCCGAATTATGCTTTACTTTAAGTCGGGCACGAAGAGAAGGAGTAGGAGTAAATGGAAGGACCGGAAGGAGTGGATGTAGAATTGGCTTGATAGGGTCCAAACGATAATTGAACTCAAATGGCGCCCCACCAGTCATAATATTATTAATTTAGCTAGGCTCTAGTCTAGAGCTCATATCTGCTTTCTTGAACTAGAGGACGAGGGAGAGCTCATATGATATGGTACGGTTATACTCAATCGTTGCGTTGAGGAGATCTCACTTAACTAGACTGCCCCTTCTAGGGTTAGGGGCGAGGCAGTTTTGATTAGTGTGGAGTTAAAGTTGATTAAGTCGTCTGCAGAGTTAAGGGAAGTTAATGTAAGATGGCCCTTGCTTTTGTGTACCTCACGAGAAGGCTCCAAAAGAAAGAAGTCAAGCTTAAGACATGCAGAAGATGCAGAAAGGATTAATTGCCCTTGTGCCTGCCTCGCCTCGAGTGGATCCGCTTCATTCAATATGTTGGTTGATACATGAGAGGAGTGTGAATTGACCACCCTTCTATACGAGGATCTCCGGGATGTAGAATGAATTGACTTGCTCGGCTCCCACTTCTTGGAAGAAAGAGTTCACCTCTTGAGAGTTCGCTTTCAACCTCGAACTGAACCCGTTAGAGTAAAAAGAGTGAGCCGCTCCTCACCGTTATAGCAGCAGTCGATTTAAGACTTTGTGCCATGCTACTCATAAACTCTCGGATAAAGAGAGGGGCACAGTTAGGGCACTTGCGTTTACTATCTCTGGCTCCGGACAATGGTTTGTACTTTCTCTTGATGGGGGTACGGTACTGGTGGTACTTTCTTTCCCTTGGGGTTCGGTTGTCTTAAATGTTGTATAAGTACTTTTCTATTTGCACTAACCTCTGAAACCTTACCGATTGCAATAATATACTCCTCAGCAGCGGGTAGAGCAGATTAAGACTGAATAAAGAGTTGATGTCCTCCCGCTACTATAAAGCTTTATCATAAAGGGTCGGGGTGCCTAGAACTGAACACAAAGATTCCAATTCCGTCTCACCTTCGCTTTCCTCAACTCACTCGTCCCTTGCAATGCAATATTAGTAGGTTCATATAAGTGTTCAAGTAAAGGGGAGGTCCATTAAGCGAAGTTAAAGGGTCCAAGCGGGAGTAGGATGAAAGTAAAGGAGTGGTCCAGAAGTGTTATCTTACTAAGGTGCAAGGGGAGCAAACAAAAGGTAACGAGATTCAGTTTGAGCTCTTTCGTAGTTAGGGACAACTTGGATTTAAAGCTTCTTGCTTCCGCGTGCGTCACAGGTCCTACTAAAGGGTTCAGAAGAGACTGCTATAATATAAGTTTAAACCCTTCCGTTCCGTCTAACCTTGATTGGATTTCTTCCCTTTCCTCAAGTGCTTAACCGATAAAGTACTTTACATTATCGATCGGACTAGTCAACGCCTATAAAACAAACACTCTTTTCGGGGCTTTCTGAACGGGAAGCTCAAAGTAACAATTCAAACCCCGTAGTGGGGGAAGGTTGTATTAGTTGTATTTTAGCTTTAAGTGCAATGTCCGGTCCGAGCATCTTAATAAAGAGTTGATGTGAACCGCTGCATTAGAAGGAAAGGAGTCTATCTTTACAATAGGTCCACTTATAATATAATGTTCAATAGGTCCACGTGAAATGATTGATTAAATGAAAGTTCCTCAGTGGTATAAGATAAGATGTTTCAATGTTTCAGAAGAGGTTAGAGGTTAGGTGTACTTGTCAAGGGTATCCGTAAGCGAACTTAGCTGCCCTTAAAGGACCTAGGGTTGGACCTAGGGGTGCATAAGGAAAGTAAAGTGTGTTCAACTCTTTAAACATCTGCTCGGAGCTCGACTAAAGATGCGCTTTTCGAAGCACTTTGTTTGAAATCAATATTTAATAAACTGGGTGCTCTGGAACTACTTCGCCCGGCTATAACTATCCGATGTGAATTCAGATAAATTGAAAACAGTTCATTGAACATATAAAGATTAAGGGAATCCCTTCACTCTTTGACTGGAGTTCCTTCGTTAATACTAATCCACTTTACTTGCCAGTCCGAACCGGCTCCGGCTCACTCTACTTAAACAACAATCAAAGTAGACCTAACCGAAAAGAGGGCAGTGACCGGGAATTTGTCTGAACTTAAGGAATGAACTCGTACCTTGGCAAAAGAGCTATTGAAAGTGTTTTCTTTCCCTTCTGCTCCCTCTCCATCTCAGGTTAGGGTTGGGGTTTGTTAGGTTGTCTTCGGTAGGCAACGCACCTTCTTTATTAGCTGCACGTCCGGAACCAGATCAAACTTATCACTCGAAGAATGCAAGGGGAGCGTCCAACCTTACTCATACATAAACCGCTCCGTGGGGGAACCGGTTTAAGGGAACTCAAGGGAACTAATTGAAACCCAACCTGTGAAGTTCATTCGACAGAAAGGGGAAAACACTAAACATTATCATTCGCACCTCTAATTCACTCTTAGACTAGGAGATGCGGAAAGCTAAGAGGTTTGAGAGTGTTTTCTGTTCCGGTTAGGTTTGACTGTCTCTTTCTTGTCTTCGGTTAGGGAAGTTCAATCCGGACAAACTGAATTTTAGGGAAGTTCTGTGCCCTCCGCTAGAGGAGTTCCATCTGTTGCTGCACCATCGGTTGTCTTCGGTCTCCACTTAAGAAGACCCTTCATAAGAGTGCTTTCCTAACCTTGCACCACTAACCTTCGGAAGTTTAAGTGCAAGGGAAGCAAGAGTTCATGGTATTCTTATTCTCTCTTGGTCTTGGTTCTCGGACCCTAAACTTATTAATATAAAAGGAGCTATAACGAACGATCAACGCATCAACAGAAAGAAGTGCATTTGATCGGACCAGTGCATTTGACCCTATTGAACACTCCCAAAGAACACCTATTGAGTTAGATCTATTGAACACTCCCAAAGAACACCCATTGAGGGCCAAAGAATACCGCTCCGTGGGGTCGGACTGAACTCTTTTAGCTTTAAGATGTGCTTGCTTTAACTAATATATCTCCCCTTGCTGCTAAGTTCGAAGGGGCTTCCCTTAAGGCAAATGCGTAGCTCTTTACATTCACTCTTTCTCTTGGAATGAAATGAACTGAAGGAAAGAAAGACGGAAGTTCCGGTTTGGGCTTATATTGTAAGTTTTGGTTGGACTGAACTCATCTCCTAGAAAGATAGTTGTTCATGGTGAACTCATCTCCTATAATAAGTGGTCGGACTGCTCAGACTCAAAAGCAAGTTTGTTTGATATGGAAATTGAGCTATTTGAAGAGAATGCAAGAGAAGCGAACTTAGGGTAGGAATGCCTCTCGGGTAACGAACTATAGATTCAGTTTTAGGTTATCTTCGGTTATAAACTTATATTATAAGAATGCAAGGGTAGAGTGATTCAATTCCACCACGGAGCGGGAGAGGGAGTATAAGAGGTTCAAGAGCTCAGCTGCTTCATCAGAGGCTCTTCGGAAAGGTTGAATTTAAGTTCATGAACTCTAGTTGAAGTAAAGGGGGTAATCTCTTGGGGGAGACCGAAGCGCACGAAGCATTCTTTATTGTTTTATTCCCCATTTGATTTGATGCAACTAGGACCTATAGAGCTCAAACTCTTTCCTTTAAGTTGCTAACCCGCTTTCTGCAAGTGCAAGGGAAGTTAAAAGCTTAATAAGAGACTCGGACCTCCGTTCTGGTTCAGGTTCCGGACGTTCCTAGTTCATTTCATATTATTATATTTCTTCATGGCACCGGTTAGGTTATGTTGGCTTCTAGTGCTTTCCAAACCCTACTGAATGGATTGCTAAAAGAAAGGTTCAGACCGGAGGGGAACTCAATGACACTTTCCAGCTAGTATAGTACGCACTCGGGAGATAAAGATAAACTTCACACTCTTGGAATTCACTCTTTTCCCTTGACGGACAACTTTCACTACCCGGCTTAACCCTTTCACTACCCTTGCAATAACTTTATCCCCTTAATAAGAGTCCGAACCCACTTGAAGTGAAGGCCTTCGGTTAGGTTAGCTCACTCAATGCAAGCGATCCGCGCGCGATAGACTACCTTCGAGCATGAGGAATAACCAATTGTAGCTATGAACGTATCTATTAATGTTCGCTTCGGTTGTGTTTCAACAGAAATTATAGTGGTTCATGGTTAGAAAAGAGTGAATGGCAAACTACGATTCACAACTATGCTTTTAGTGTACGGAAAAGCTATTTATATGTTATGTATGCTATAGCTGCAGGTGCTGTATCGAAACGGATAGCAAATCCCGTACGTAGTTCGAAAGGGCGTCTCCTTTACGTAGTAGTTCATGGCGCAGGGGAAAGTAGGGAGAGTATGACTTCCATAAGGTGTGATAGAGGTATCCCTATTGGGAACTATAAGGTAAGGGACGGGACTGTCTCCAAACCGAGCTCATCTCAGTGAATGAACTCATAGGATACGTTTCAGTCGTTTCTAGTGCTTTAGTTCCAAGCTGCTCAGGAAAGAAAGAAAAGAGTGGAAAAGAAGGTCTAGTTCTAGTTACTCGCCTTATCCACTCCCTATACTACTTAACCAATGAGGGAAATTATATTATTATAAGAATCAGTCTGATTGATCTCCCGAGGCGGGCAGGAAGAATCTATAGTCAGGTGAGTTGGGTAGACTTTCGTAGGCAATGAACGAGTCTCCCTTACTAATAAAATCTCATGTCCCTTCTTATCCCTAGAGTCACTATTTATTTTATCCGTTGAGCGCGAAGAAGTTCTTTATAATAAAGATCTCAGATTCTTTTCATAATGTTTTTGCGAAGGGAATGATATTAGTCTCGTCTAGCAACCGGTTCGGGGCACCTCTTTCAGCAGCTTGTATGAGTTTGTACGAATTAGACCCTCTTTTGACATATGCTCTTCCTGTTGTTGCAGTGTCTGTTGTAGGGGAGTTTGCAGTGTCTGTGTCTGTTGTTCTTCTTGCTTCCCACTGATGTCCTTCCTCCTTCTTCATGCTTCCCAATGATGAGTGCTTCCTCCTCCGCTGACCCGACTGAGAGCTCGGCACTGGTTCCGAGCTCCCACCTTCCGCTTCGCCCCTTCACTTCTTTATATAAGAGAATAGGTCGAAAAGGAAGTGTCGAAAAGGAACTGAAAAGGCTATACTGGCGATTCAACACCTCTCAAAGAGCAATAGTTCACAAGTAGAAGTCCTGGAAAGAGAAGCAAGAGCCTACGAGTCTAGGCCGGGCATGAAAGCCTGGGATGACTTATAATACATGGTCGGATGACCTGCCATGATAGCCAAGATCCAACTACGACTTCGGGACAGATGTCGATTCAGTCTTTGTCAGGTGCGGAGCGAGAGCAGTGAAGCGCGAGAGAGCGAGCCAATGAAGAGGAGCGACCTGGGGCCTACGGAGAAGGTCATCCCCAACTTTCTTATTATATTAATAAAGAATGAAAAGTGATAAGTTCTTTAATGAAGTGAGATGAACTCGGAATGAAGTGAGAAGTGAGGCGCGGAGCGTTGAAGTTGAGTCCGATATATATGGAAAACCAGTCCCACTCCTAAAACGAGTCCGAAAAGAGACTCAAACTAATCTCATATAACTGCAAAAGTAGTAGTTATTAGTTTCGTTCATCGAGTTCTGAGTGAAAAAGTAAGGGCCGAGGGAGGACCCCGCCACTCAACGATCAAGCAAGTGAACGAGAGCGCATCCCCACAAGAGATTCATGAAGCGGAGGGAAGCTATGCTTGAGTACAGAGGAGACCCATGAAGTGAAGCGGAGCTAGGGCAAGGCGGACGCTAGTACTTAAATATTCGATGAGGCGGGCTTGGAAGGAAGGAACAGAACCTACGACGAGAAGTTCAGAGATCAGAGAGCCCATGGGAAGAAGACCAACGGGAGCGCCGGCGATGAAGGAGCTGCGGCTCCGCTCCTCGGTCGGCCAGTCAGGAGGTCCAGTAATGGAAGTCTTGATTGGAACGTCTTGAGCGCATAACTAAAGTCTTGATTGGACCATATCAGTCTTAGGAGCGAGCTAGTTAAACCAAACCCAATCAAGTAGTAGCGAGGGGAACCATTAAAGTAGGCGGGGAAGAAGAGCTATCTGACTTATCGATCGGGCAGCTAGGAATGGTTGTTGGAGCGGGCCATCTTACTTATCGATCGGCAAAACAGGAAAGGAACTAAGGCGCCGAACTCGAATGCCATCTAGGAACTCGGGCCATCCATCAAACGGAGGCCATCTGCCTGATCTCTTAGCCTCTCCGCCTTCCGTTCAACTCCATTTTAGTGCTTTTACCCATGGGCGAGTTTGATTGGATTTGGATGCCGGATTTATGTTCTTTTACCCCATAGATCTGTTTGTTACTACTTTGAACCATAGGGCGGACTAAACAGAAACAACTGATTGGCTCATACTTAGTGGCGTGAGGAGTCGCTATCAACTCCATCTCCATCTGCTCCATCTCCCTTGTCTCTTTGCCTAAGCCTAAGCATTAAAGTCAGTCTTAGGACGAGTAAAGAAAAGGAATGCCCTAAGAAACTAAACTAAAGTAACGAACCAATAGGAGGGGCGAGCCGACATTGCCCATTTGGCCCATTCTAGAGCCGACATAAGGTCTTGAAACAGCCCGTGAAGTCTTTATTGGAACGTAGAAGTATGAGGAGCGGGAACACAAGTCTTACTTTTCGATCGGTGAACTAGGGTCTATCTCGGGCAGGTCGGGAACCATCTTTAATGCCGCCATTCCGCACCTTACTTATCGATCGGGACATGCGGGATACTTGCTCGGGATAGGAAAGAAGAGAGGAGCTCTTGAAACTAAAAGTGACTGCTTTTGACCATAGGTGAGATCAAACAATGACAAGTTTGAAGTCAGAGCAAGTTTACCTCTAAGATCTATTTTTGACTGGTTTTGCCCCTATGGGAGATCAAAAAGAATTGAATAGCTAGAAATCAAAGAAAACACTTTTTGAATTTTTCTTCCCTCCTAGAACTATTTGCCATGCTAAACCAAAGGGATTCCGAGATCGGACTCAGATCCTATGATCGTGGTTCTGTGACGAAGTGAGGGTCTTCCTATAAGGGGAAGACGCGGGGTAGAGTAATGGGTCAACTCATCAGGCTCATGACCTGAAGACTGTACTGTAGGTTCGAATCCTGTACCTTAATATAATAAGAATAAGAATCTCATAGCTATCCGCGACTGGACTAAGTTCGCCATGAAACCTGAAATAATTAATCTGCTTAGGATCGCAATACTTTAAAGTCATTCAGGGTCATTCGTAGTGTTTTTTTGAATGTCTTGGGAAAGTGGCCAGAGAGTGCTGGTTTTGATCCCTATCGTCCAATCTCATAGGATAGTCACAATCCCGATAGTCAAATATCAGGAATCTATCTGATACTGGCTGTGACAAAGACATATCTGCTAGAACGAGTCCAGCCTTCTGCTTGCTCTTGCTATTCAGTAAGTATTGCTGCCATTCTTGGGAGTCTAGTAGGGAATTCAGTACGTAAAGGAGTCATGTGACTAAGTGGCAATGCCTTTCTTTCTCTGTCTCTTGGTGTAAGAGCACCTTCGCTACTTTCGATTCTTCCTGCTGGGGCATCTATATAATATTTGTTACTTCCCTCTGTCCATCAATCGGCTAGGCACCTGAAGAAAGAAAGAAAGAGTTGAAAGTCAAAGAAGGTACGAGCGACAGCGACGTGGGAAAGGACTTACAAAGAACCTATCTCGGGATATACTATGTTCATTTAGAAGCTTGTGCCCATCTCGTGGAATAACTATTCTTTATTGGCTAAAGTAATTGAGCAGATAGGCAGATAGAAGCCAGTTCGATAGCACTTCAATTCAATGGCGGACTTCACCCACCTATTCAACAACAGCTCCATTACGACCAAACCACCAACTGAAGAACGGAGAGGCGACGGGGGCTGCATTGAGATGATGCCTTATAGCTTCTTAGTAGACCTTGGGCAGACTTAACTACTCAGCAGAAACCACACCATTCACCCAGAAACCTCCCGCGAAAGCCAAAATCAAGCAAAAAGCATTGACGCGAATGGGCCTAATCTTTCTTTGTAGCAAATGAATGGTTTTTTCACCTCTATTCCACTATGCTCCGCTCATGCACTAACCTTTCTCTTGAACTGACCGACCCCCATCTCGCTCTTTCCTTCCCTCACGGGACTACTGAATTAGGGACCCGAAAGATAGAACGAATGATTTTCGCAGCGTTGTGCTTGGCGTTCTTCACCGCTACGTGAAAATGAAAGCCACCAGCACTATGCTTTTCTCACTACGATGCACTTACATTTGAATGCCCGACGAAGACAAGACGGTTCACTACCTCATCCTGAGTAACTACTCCTTTTTCAGCATGGCTTAGCGTTATGGAAATGTAAAGACGTAAGTTTCGCAAGAACCATGGTACGTTCTATATCTTTCATTGGAACAAGTCTAGTAGTTTTCCTTGGAACTGGAACGACTGGAATCAAATGTCAAGGGGCGAGAGAGGGAGGGGAGTAGGCTGGGGGATATATATGGCTTGCTAAAGAGTGAAGACTGCCGGCGGTTGGCTCTATGTATCGTGAGCAGATGGAAGATGGTTTCGCTTTAAAGATTGGGTAAAGACTTTAGTTATGAGAAGGGACGAGACGCACAACATTTAGTTGAGACGGGTCAAAGTGGAAATGTAATCCAGTGACCAGTCTTTTCCTTCTTGTTCGCCGGGTTCAGACTACCGTTGGTCCTCCTCGTTTGTTGCCTCCGATTGGTCTGTCCGGTCAGCTTATCCGGGTGACCAAAGCTCAGTGGGCTCTCGATCGGGTGGTGGCATTTAAAGAGTCTCCATCTTTCGTTTACTCCTGAGCGTCCTTGTCCAATTTCTCTCCCTACGGTCGATTGGCTCTCTCGCCTACTGGCCTGGCTCCCTCCATTTGTTGATGGAAGATCAGTTCCTCATGCCAGCTTCTCCTTTCTTGCAGCTACCATTGAATCAGGAACAGGTTCTGGGCTTGTCGGCTAACGCTAGCACTTCTGGGTGACTTGCTGCCTTTATCCTACGATTGGATCTCAGGGCTACCTACATAGTGAGCTTCTTCGGCTTTGGGATCGACCTTCAAAGGAAAGATCTGCTTAACCTTCTCCGGAGATTGGATCGTTTGGATGTCCATAGTAAAATCTGTATGAAAAGGTTTCAGTTCCTTGTTCTCTGGTTCCTAGCCCAAGGGCGATAGGGCTTCCATCTCAGTGCTAATGGTTGGTTGAATCTCAGTCTCCGCTAGCAGGCTTTTCAGCATTTGTTCTCTCCGGGGGAGGGGTCTCAGTCTCCGTCTGTTGGTGGTTCCGCTAGCACTTCTGTATTTGCTTTCTCGCTTGAGTATGTTCGCACAGCCAATATGGTTTTCTTCGCTTCTTCGGCCGGGCAAGACTTTAAATCAGTATCAAGAGTTTGGTTCACTCTCAAGTTTCTGCTGGAGCCAATTGAATTGAAGGTTCGGCTGCTCTTGCCCTCGGGGCTACCGATTCAATAGTGAAATTAGAAGTATAAATAGAGTCATCCAGTTCTTGCTCCTTCGCTCCTGTGATATGACGAGCAGAAACTGAACTTCTACTTTATCACGCGTAGCACCAGTCGATCTGAGATTCCTTGAAGAAGGGATCCGGTTCTAGTACGCATTCGGCTTTGAACTCATTGATTGGTTCTTCCCGTTCTGCCCATACTATTCCGAGTGAGCCCTCTCCCTTTAGCTTGAACTCGGTCTTGATCTTAGCGCTACTTATGCAACTCGGAAGAGCTAAATCAACTACCCTGATCTCTCACTGATCTCGAAAGCAAGTTCCTATCGTGGCCCACGGAGCGGTGAAAGATGGGAATACTGATTTGAATATGAATCTAGAGATAGAGAGATCCTTCTTTCTTCATATGATAGAGGTTCAGAGCTCAGTTCGAGAGACAGATCAGCAGGAAAGGAAAGAATCCGGGGTATCTGCCCCCTTGTTACTAAGAATAATCTGGTTGATGAGTACCAACGAAGGAGTTGAGGTGGGACAACGAGAGAATGGGATCTGATCTAATGCGGGAAGGTAGCGACAGGTGAGTTTGGAGGGACAGGTCTCTAGTTAGGCTCTGGGCAAGTTTACAGGCGGAGGAGTAGTGGACGGGGGAATCAAACCCTGCATCGTACGTTCTAGAGAAAGGTGCGAGCTCAGTTTATTGTTCACGAGGGAAGTAGTTAGTTGCTCACGCGGGACTGAGAGGTGGGGATCGACCGATTCTATTATAAGCTCACGACGTCAAGCTCATTCCATTAGTTAATTAGTTGTTGCTTAGACCCGAAGAAAAGAGTGAATTCAAGTTTAAAGTGAATGTTTGTCACTATCCGGAAGAGGAGTCTCACTCTAGGAAAGGAAGGAAGCAGTGAATTGACCCCCCCCCCCCACGGAAGGTTCGGCCCAGCTAATCGTACAAGGGATGTGTGAAGAGAAGAGTATGCAAAGTCGAGATATAGTTGAGGATGAGATATGGATGCTTCCCTCTCATCCGCTCTTCGCACCTCTTGACCACTGATCTGGCCCGGTCCTACTTTGGGGCACGCTTCACTCTCTTAGTCGGCTCCTTTCACAAAGAAGACGGGAACTTATCAGTCTGCATTCCCAAACAATAGCAATGGATTTCGCGAGCAGACAAGTCGATGAACACTGCTCCACTACCTCGTCTCTATCCACGATCAGAAGAAAGTCCTCTAGTTGCTTCTTTATTATAAAATAAGAATAAAGATAAGGGAAGCGGAGAAGTGGCTTCAAGAGGTTGGGATTGAGGCGAAGTCGAATTATATCCTACTTTTTCGAGAGAAAGAACTGGGAAGCAAAGATATAGGAATTTCTTCAGTCAGATCTATTTCTTGGTTTTGATCGAATGTATAGAGCATAGCTCGAGTAGTAGTATCATGAGTGGTTCCGATCAAAGTAGCCACTCGACCCGGACAAGCAGAGGCTCGGAATCAAGCTCGGAATAGAGCGGACAGTCGGAGATGTGGACAGTAGCAAGGGGACCAACTCCGAGAAGCACGGCTAGTCATCCCATCCCATCCCAGAGCCTTCTCTTCCTCTACTCACTCGCATCCACTCCTGCCTCTTTCCCCATAGGCACTAGCCGAAATAGGAGCTCACTATTGGAGACCTGCCCGGAAGGACGAAGAAAGGATAGCCATCTAGAGTGCGAATCAGCTGTAGGAGTCTAAGCCCGCTTTCTTCCTTTGTCTTGTGGATGCCCATAACGGGAGTCAGAACCTACTACAATTCAATAAGTCCCGGCTTCGGTAGTTAGGTCGGGACAAAAGAGAGTGGTCATTCCGCTATTCGAGCTAGATTCTTGTTAGGCGGAGCGAGAAAGGAGCAAATTCAGTGTAGCAGAGCGGGGCGGTGACTATTCTTTCTTAATAGATCTCTTGCTTCTTCTCTTCGCATTCAAGTTCATTGAATCTTCCTTTTTGCATATCTAGATAAAGAAGGAGAAGCCCTGGCGGACACAAAAAAGAGGGCGCGAGCCCACGCCTGTGTCTTTGAAAGTCAGTTGAAGACGTCGCTGCGGATTTCAGTTTATCCTCTTGCCCTTGACAGTAACAAGCGGGCGAAGGACTGAAATAAGATAGGCTGGCTTCTTTTCACTACTCAAACAAGTGTGACCTACCGCACGGAAGGTGCGAGCTGAAACCTGACAGTGTCTTGTTGAAAAAAGTGCCATACCTTATCTGAGGGGGACTCCTTTTTAGGGTCAGAGTTGAACTCGAATGATGAAACAAGAACCATATTTGCTTCGAGTGTCGTGAAGGGCGAAAGAATGAAGAAGAGATGAGAATAATAGGAGAGGTAACGGTGCGGTTGTCAAGTCTGACCTACCCCTTGCGAGTCTCAGATGCTCTTTCTTATGTGTCGCGTAGCACCTCCGGCCCTTCTTCCCCTCACCGTAGATTCCTAACTACTCATCTCTCGCTGTCCCAGGCTCCCTTCACCATAGTAACCGATCCCAGGAATCAGCCATGAACTCATTCCTCTGTTCCTTTTGCTCTTCCCATCGCACACCCGACTTAATGCTGGGAGGCTTGGTCTGCCTTGAAAGGAAAGAATGAAGGTAGAGTACTGACTTTAGCACTGGTAGTAATGGAAGTGCGGAGCGGGCTCACTCACGGGCTAATTCAAGGAAAGGCTCCACTCTCTTTTCTCGGAAGATCCACCTTCAAAGAAAGATTGAGATAGATTCAAACATGGGTATGGAAAAAGCAACCTTACCAGCGTACGTACTCTCTTCCCGAAACTGTCTGCTCCCGCCCGGCCAATGAACAGAGATCCTAGCCCTGCTCTAGAAAGTGTTTCGAGACCCCCTTTCCCGTGTATAGGAGTTCCCTGTCCCGATAGGTTGGAGATGAATTGAGATCATCCCCTCACCACTGACCTCTAAGCTAATGCAGTTGGCAAAGACACTGCAGCACCTGCAAGCACCTACGGAAAGGTAGCGGGTAGGTCGGGCCTGTCTCCTTCTACTAGGTCCACTGATGAAGAGACTTCAATCGAGGCTGACTAAGGCAACTCGGGTCCGCGAGCGAGGGTTCATACTTCTTAATAACAGAGGGAATGATCGCAGTCTGAATCTTCTCCAGGCTCTGCTTCGTGCTCTCACTTCTGTACGGTGCTTCATGGACTGAACTCTCCTTCTTTAGTCCCTTGAGTCTTTCGTCTTGGTCAAGCCGGACCCATCTCATGAATGACTTGTGACACGAGGTGCGAAGCAGTAAATTAGTGAAATGAGTAGTGAAAAATGCTTTGATCCTCCGCTGGCTATGGAATTCCCCAAAGCAGGCCCTTTACTTCGAATAGAGTAGAGAAGAGTGAAATGCTCCTGACTTTTCAAGTCAGAAAGAGCAGTCTCTAATCCAAGGCCACTAACTATAATTAAGTCGCTCGTACCTTCCCTCAAGCACTGGGATAATTTCCTAGGCCGGTCCACTGCTTGCTAGTGAAAGTCCTCGGGCCCTTTTCCGAGCCTACCGACTTCCAATTGATTGGGACGATGGGCCGGGCAGAATCTCTGGGTGGGCCTCGCACCTCTGATCTTCAGCCCTCGCTCACCGAACCTTTCCTTATTATGCTTTCCCGAGACTCTTCCTAGCGCTCCTCGCATATCCTGTCCTTTCGCTCCGCACCTCTCGACTTCGCATTTAAGAAAGATGCAGTCAATATTGCATTTAATTAGTTATTCCTCCTCTTTCCCTTCCTCCGAGTAATGTGATTCCGGTCTCGGGATGGCATAGGACCCGTGCGACTAGGAAGCTCCGGTCCCATGGCTCTGACTCGTAACCAGACCAATGAACGAATCAAAGAACAGAGAGATCGATCGAACACTTAAGACCACAAACGTAGTCGAGGATAGAAATGAACTTAAATTGGAGGAGCGAACGAGAGCGAATTCAGAGATTGAGAAGCTACGTCGAGAGACCTTCCTATCTCTGATCATCTCATATATAAAGAGTAGTGCCGTCAATAGCATCTTCGGGAGCGGATGGCAAGGGAGGAGCATCCGCGAGCGAACACGGGAGAATCTAAAGTAGTGCCCGAACTCGTTCTTTCCAACCCCTCTTATGAACGAGTCTGATTCCGCTGGAGCGAGCGATAGCTTAGCAGACCCACTTTTCGGTAGGACTTGGGTAGGACCACTTGTCTTATTGTCTTCCTTTTCGAACCGGGCCGGGATTCAGATAGTTTCAGCCCCTAGCGCATACCGAAGAGTTTGATATCCGTTGCATTGGAGAAGCGGGATAAGAATCCGAATTCATGGAGAAGACGTTCGAGACCAATATTGAGCAACGGACCTAGATGACGAAGGAAGATGAGACCAAGAGATCAAGATGAGAACAAATATGTGAGCAAGAAATCCCGACCGGCAAGCGAAGTCGAGATGAGATTGATAAGAGAAGTTATAGATAGTAATTACTCTGCTCTCGTTCGCCCCAGCTTGATGAGCATTTCACTACTAATTGAACTAATGAACTGAATCAAAGTGTCACAAGTCATTCAATGAAACTGGGTCTGGGAATGAGGGAGCAGACAAGTGGAGCGGGAAAGAGTTTATCCTACCCCGGAGCTGGTCCAGCATGCCATGGAAAGAGTGCCCGGATTCATTGACCGAGCCACTTAGCCGAGCGGGTAGAGTTCTCCCTTCACTGGACCTCCCTCGCTGAACACTTGTTCTATATCTAATCTATATGTGGCTTCCGCTTACACAACACCCCATAGTGGAGCGAGCTGAGCAGATATCTTTACCGGACCCGTAGAGACCTTTAGCCAAGGCAGAACAGCGTGAGCGAGCAACAAATGAAGTGAGGCAAAGCATGACATGGACGCAATCACAACGGTCAGATAGGCCTGGGGAAGAGGAGCAAGGAAGAGAGAACATCTTATAATAAGGATAGAGTTTAGTGAAAGAGAAACTCACATCCATAATAAGGATAGAGTCAAAGATCAGTAAGTCACGAGTTGAGTGAAAGAGAAGAGATGCATTCGTGATGAGTGAAAGTGAAGAGGCGAAGTCGGACGTGGAGAGAACGAAAGCCTACTATGAGCCCTTAGTGGAATGGAAGCAAGGAGCTAAGATATGACGCGGACGTTACGTAGAAGTCTGGGACGGCATGCGATCGACGAGGTGCGGAGCGACAGATGAAAGGAATAGGTTAAATGCGAGTTCAAGGAGCGGTGACCTTGGGGAGCAGAAGAGACTGAGTACGTGGGTCGTGGATGGCAAGCAAGCGCTAAGTAGTCTGCGGATCCGACTCCTCCCGATGGTCTAATCAGTCGTGGGGGTAGGGAGTATGGGATGGGTATAATAGCTAGGCAGGTGGGCCACCTATTCCATTCCAATAAGACCCGTGGTCCGTCCCCTCTCCCAATTGATAAGCCGGGTAGACGCTCCCATTGAGTGTGCTTCCATCCGATCGAATCGAATCAATCGCATCATCCTCCGTTGGACGAATAGATCTGCCTCGTAGACTCTCCTCCGCCATTTGACTGAATTTATACTCATCTCTTGTCTTGCGATTGACTGATCGAATTGATCGAATGTATGTAGCTGACGCTCGAGTAGTTTCATGAGTGGTTCCGATCAAAGAAAGTAGCCACTCGACCCGGACAAGCAGAGTAGCTGCTCGGACCGGACAAGGTGGGACTAGCTGATCGGACCGGAAGTGAGTAGCTGATCGGACCGGGTAGCCCGAACTCGGACCTGCCTTCAGTGGGACCGATCGGAGCTAGCCTGAGGATCAAGTCTAGGCCTTGGATGGAGCCCGGACCGGATCGGATTTATTGGAGCCCGGATTGGGAACTTATTGTGGCTGGAGCCTCTCAAGTCTCATTTACCGCTCTGCTCCTCCGCTCCTCTTCGACTTCGGCTCCTCGGCAACAGTCCATGAGCCGCGGCCGAGTGAGGTTCCGTGCAGCTTCTTTTCTTGGCCTATAGTCCCCGAGCAGCAGCAACAGTCCCCGGGGAGCCTATAATCTATCTATATTTCTGTCCCGCCTCATTCCTTTCTATATGAACACGAGCCGACCAGCGAGTTCAAACTCAGCCTTATCATTTGAGGGACCCGTGAAGCAAAGGTGGATAGCCAGCGTAGGTGGCCTCGCTCATCAGTGGGACTAGTAGTAAGCCGTGCCATTTCTCCGTGCCATTTGTCTCTGTCCGGAATGTCTGCTCTTGCATTCGGTAGTGCGGGTAGTAGGAAGGACGTCCGAGCCCTTGTCTTGGCTGGGGAAGAGTTCGCCAGCGCTGCTGTCTCAACTATCTCTCTGATCATTCTCTGCCTAGCCCATGGGATCTTTACTTTGACCTCTTCCGCAAAGCATCTCGGCTTCTTCTTCGGTCAATTGATTGGCCTCCCCCTTCGCTGTCCTTTGAATATCTGTCCGACTCTTATCGGTCATGAGTCTCTTTTCTATCAACCAATCAGTCGGGCAAGATCAGATCAAAGAAAGTAGGTCAAAGATCAAATCAGCGCAGAGCGACGAGCGACAGAGAAAAGAAGAGATAGATAGATTCATAAGATCATACGTATGTAGGAAGACGACTCGGCTCACGAAAAGAGAGATCGGCTGGCAGCATATTCTTGAACTCTGAAGTGGGGCCGTCGACCGGCAATCGATGGGTCACAAGTCCGATTGCGAACTCTCCTTACTTTCTATCCATTGAAAGAACCAGACATCTCTCACTTAAAGACTCACACTAGGCACGCACGATAGACTCATCTCAGCCTCCCCTGACCCAGAACTACTACTGCTTCCAATCTGAGCTTTGAATCAAAGACATGGTCCCATTGGCCTTCTCCCTTTCAAATCTGGTGAACGGAATGAATAAAGGCGAGTTCGGCATTGCCGGGCTATTGGATTCCGCGTGATGGGAGTTCCCCATCATAGAAGTGAGTTCGGCCCGACCGAGTACCAATTAGTCAAGTAGAATGATGATCTATCTTATGAAGAATCACATACTTGAGAGCATGGTAAGCCATCATCCAGTATTTGAGAACGGTACGGTATGATAGGAGTTCTCTTTTCTACCGACCGATCACAGTGTATTCAAATGCGGAGTCCCACACCTTCATTCCTCTTTTCGGGGCTCCTTTCTTCGACATCGGATCTCACCAGCTAATATCATTAGGTGCTTCGGTTCGTACGCGGACTCTACTGCTCTGCTTGATCTTTATTTGGCTCGCTCATCCCGCTCGCTTGGTTCTCCTTCTCTCACCCCTTATACTACTTGAATAGAAGCGGCCTCACCGTCTAGTTGAGACAGCAGGAGCGAGTGAAACGACGCCTCCAGGACCGGATAAGCGGGGATCCCTATTAGATTCTGACTGCCTAAGGAGAGCCGGTCTAGTCAGTCCCTGCTTCCCACCCCTACTGCATGAGGCATGATTCCTATGCTTCTCCCCATCTCGCATTCGTGAGCAGACGTCGTAAGAACTAGTTCCTTCGATAACACTAGTAGTACGGCATCTGGACCAACTCAATCATTCTCCACTTAGCAGCGCTCGAATTGAATTTAGCTGTCGCCCAGCAACTTACAAGAAGGGTAGAAATGGAATGGATTTATTAGATTCGAAACTACGACAGATCTACCCATGGGGATTCAGAGTGATAGGTTTCAACTATAGGAACGGGAAAAGACCTTGAATATGCCGGCGTAGCACCATCCGGAAGTTCATTATAAGTAGCTGCAGTTCATCCTGTCCCGACCGATCCTGTTCGCGTAGCTCCTTTTTCTTCGGTTGCTGTTCACTCAGCTAGTCGGAATAAAAGAATGGACGCGTCACGTCGCCTCCAGAACAAGAGTCCTCGGCCCTTAGTCGTTCATGGCATGTGCCTAGAACTCAGTCGAATATCTTTTAGGACTTGCTTTCCATAGTCGTTCATGGCATGTGCCTAGAACTCTCTCCATTCACTTCTTCTCTCCATTCACTCTTTCCTCCCGAGTCTGATAGAGCTTTGTTGGATGGGCAAATAAAGAACTCTTTTCTCTCCCTTACGGTCGAGCGACCGCAACTTCAGGATCTGGGGCAGCTGCAACAAAAGAGCAACCAATAACGGATGTCGGTCGGGATCCAACAACAGCTACTATAGTTAAAGGCTACCCAACGTCGAATAGTAGAACATGGCATTACTTACCTACCGTTGAGTAGGTCGGCGTAGCACCAGTTTCAAGAGTGAATTCCAAGAGTTTCAAGTAGGCTTGATCGGAACTAATTTTAGCTGGTTCCCATACGAGTTCATCCGAGTGAATGCCATTCATATAAGATAGTATGATAAGAGTGGCGACCGGGTCCGGGAGACACACATGAGGCGTAGTCCAGTAGTAGCAGTTGGAAAGAGAAATGAGTCAATTCCAAACTAAAATAAGGGAGCATAAGGTTAGGGAAAAGAATCCCATTAAGCAGCAGGCGGCGGCACCGTGATTGTATTAGAAGGAGCTCGACTAATATGCGGGAGCGGGAGAAGACTTATCATTTGTAGCGGAACCCACGGGAGGGAAGAGCTCTAGGAAAGACTGAACTTACAGGATACGCGAGACGAGGATTAAACTTAAAATACGCTATAAGGACGGGATCCAACTTCAGCTACTGAAAAGGGAAGAACGAAGACAACAGCTCGAGGAGAGAATGAATAATGACGCGCTCGAGCGTAAGCGAGAGGAGAGTTCGAGGCGGCTCAAGAAGTATGCTTGATCCGCACTCATATCATTTAGAAGCGGCGTTCGGTGCCCTTGCCCTTCCGACTTCAAGGAGAGGGGCGACTGAACAGGAGCGGTACGCGAGAGGAAAGCAACCGAAGACGCTCCACTAATATAGAGGAACGGAGTGAGAAGCATTAGAAGCAGTTTATGGTGCTAAGACTAAAAGAACAGAAGCAGCAGCGCGTCACACGTCGCTATCGCTCTTCAGGAAAGAGAACAAACAAGCCGGCTTATGCTCCTGGCGTAGCACCTTAAGATTCAGAGTGAATTGCATAAACTACCGAACCGTCTTTCCTCACGAGTCAGCAAATCCTGTCCTTGAAGTCGTCCCAGTAGAGTACTTTAAGTAAGGGGTTGAAGGGGCGAATGATAATGACGCGCTTCCTCGTAGTACCCTATTGGGGAAGAGAAGGAAAGCGGACGAGACAGATCATTAACTATTGAAAGCTCAGATATTCGACTATGGAAAGCAAGTCCGGAAGTGCCTCTACCGGGAATCTGAATTAAAGCAAACAGCATTTGAGGCGCCCCTTCCAACGTATAATTAGGCTACTTATAACTCTTTCTCTTGGGCACCAGCGCATGTTAGTAATAGGAAACCCATTATCATTGCCTCTCCCGTGAGCTATGGTCGGATTAACTCTGAGTGTTGCTTCCATGAAAGGTTCGGAAGGGAAAATACGCGGACTTAAGTCTCAGCTGGTTGGTGCCCCGGAGAGGGACGAGACGCACAACATTTCGTGAAAGAGCAGCAACAGACTCGTATGGGAGTGATAGGAGCAATGCCCCTAGCTCTGAATCTCTTTCTGATCTCCCTCTTATGCCCCTTTGCTTAGCTCTGAATCTCTTTCTGAAGAACGAATTGAACTCACATTGAATTCACG